>JBANCY010000056.1:0-94660 GCA_037040045.1 Phorticella flavipennis
GTATATATATGTATATATATATATATATATATATATATATATATATGTATAACTACATGTTTTTCCAATTTCCCAAGTTCAATTTTTCATAATTTTTTCGACAATGTCGAAATTTTGCAGTAGCTTCAAAAAATGACATAGAAAATTGGAAAATCTATATAATACATAAGAAACATCGAAAAAAACAGAAATGTAACTTTACATAATATAATCGAAAATGTATGATCTCCATCGATGTGACTCAAATATTTTTGTACGCAGGACCTATTATTTATTAGAGTTCAAATTTCTTTATTTCTTAAAGTTAAGATTCCAATATTATCATAATTATAGAATTGGGAAAATAGAATTTAATCGGCACAAAAATGTTGAACGATTCCACTTTTTGCAACTCTAACAATAAATAATTTTGTATGAGATTTAAAACCTGAATCTTCAGATATATTATATATATTTTTTTTTTCATTCGAATTGATTTTCATGACAAAATGAATCAAAAAGTATTCATGACTCAATATCCCTTACTTAACAGTATCCCCTATATATTTTACTTGCACAACTGATTACCTATATAGGGGCCTTATGATTAAGAATCTCTCGAAACGTGGCCACATATGGGCTATAAATGCATTTTATTACCTCGTAGTACACTGAAACTTTTACTGCTTCTATTATATTTTCATTCTTTTCCTTTGATTGGGCATAATATCGTATAGGTATAGACCATTATCTGCTCGGTCTTTATGGGCTACCATTAGGTGTTTCATAAATCAGATAAGGGCGTGCGGCTCTTCAGCGTAGCGCCCATTAATAATGCAAGGAAATTCCCATTAACGGTAAACCAAGCTATATAATTTGTACCTTTGGTAGTACAGTAAATACCTTAGATGGCACCGGAGTATCACATGTAGGCCTTCTGGGGAGGCACATCGATGACGTTGCAATTCGCCAAGTCGAAACATGTTTAAAAGTCAGTCGGAACAGTTTCCGCTTATCGGAAGGCACTTGATGTTGATGGTGTAAACACCATAGGAAAATAGCATGTAGCACATGATTATGATGATAATATTGATTATGATAATGATAATGATAATGATAGGAATACCAACGAGGGTCGCACGATAACTAATCGACCTTGTACGCAATTCAATTTCTCAACGTAAATATTGTTTAATTGATTCTCTGATAGCTTCCAGATAAGCTAGGTATATGATAATGGCCAGAGATCAAATCGAGGAATTCAATTAGCTTTCCTGTTGACAGTCATTGGCTCTGGGGTCTAACGGAAGACAACGGATACAAATGTGTTTCATAATGATTTCTGTACTCATTATGCGAGAACATAATATTTTACACTTCCTTTGTTTCCTCTTTTCTTCGATTTCTTTGAAAACCCTTTATTAAAGATCTTTATGTGGTAAGTTTGATAAACCTTCTTTGGAAAATATGTGATAATTAGTCAATAGGGAATGAAGATTAAATTTGTTCAGAGATTTGTTGGCTTATTGGAGAATTTTATTCAATAACTTTCCTCGTCTATCATTCAAGATAAATCCTTAGTTAAATTGCTGCGGATTCCCCAATTAATAGAGTAGAATTTGGAAAAATATTATTATGTATTTACATTTTTAGAACTTTTTTTTTTTAAATTTCAACACTGAATTCCATTTTTAAAACTTGTAATATTATCAACAATTTTTTCCGACATTTTAAATGATATTATATCCACGGTGTAAGGCCGAGAAGGCTGCGGAAATTATAGTTCCGAATGACCAAACAAATAGAATAATATAATGCTATTGCTTAGGTAAAAATGTATTATTTTTTTATTATTATATGTCATTGACAACACTAAAAGAACAAACATAAATCCATTTTTAGCGACAAAAACTTATATTATATTTTAATATATTCAACTTAAAATTTCGTGAGGTATCCGAAAACGTATTTAAGATTCTATATGCAATATTATTATATGACAATTTTTCCCAAAACAATATATTCTTAACCTTTGCATGCAGTTGACAGATTTGTAACTATTCTAAAAATTTTAAATTGTTCTTCAATTTTTCCGGAAAAAGTATATATTCTTATCCTTTCCGCAAAACGGAAACTTTTCGCGCTGTTGACAGACTTGTGAATTTTTAAAAATACTACAATTGTTTTGGGAATTTTTGAATACATTCCAGGATTTTGAATTGGTAATATTGTATCCTATTCCACGAGTTTTTCCGCCCGCGATCATCTCAAATCTAAGGATCATTCTAATGTTTTTTCTTTTATACAAAATATTTTTGAACTGTCGTATTCTCTTTTCTCTTCTTATTATATATATATATATTTTTTTTTTGTAAACCTACTACAACTTTTCATAAATTGTTTTTAAAAATTGGTTGGTTTTAGCTTAATTGGATCGTATGTAAAGTTCTTTGAGGCATTCTTTAATTTAATTGTGACTTCTGATATCTATTAATAACCCTAGCTGTTCTCCAGAAAATTCCGTTAAGCCAATCTTTATTAGCAATTTTGGTTAAGCTTTTGTGGTTCTTTGGGATAACCTGAGGCAGTTTGGAGTGGAATATTTTGGGACATGCTAGCGTCAGAGCTTTATGATGGTTGTTCCCCATCGATTAACTGCTTATCATGGGTTCTTCGTAAGATCTTTGAATTTTCTTGCTAAAAATAACACAAGTTCTTCTTTGACATTCATTTTCAGTGCAAGAAAATGCAAACTTATCAGTTGCCCCGCGCGTGCCAAGGGCCAGTCGAACAGCACTTGGCCAGAAGCCACCCACCGTCACCTACCGTCACCTACCGCCACCTATGGCCCTCCAGCGCCCGCCAGTGCCGCCGACCTCCCCGCTAGTAATACCGCCGCCCGCTCATCAATTTAGCTGTTTTATCGCCAGTGTTTACATTGTCGGGTCGTTTCGGTTCGGTTCGGTTCGCTTTGGGTCCGTCCTTGTCTTTGCTCTGATATTATATTATGTACTTTAGCACGTTTTCGTGCACTGATAACCTCAACCTTAACACAGAACATTGAAAATCGTTCAGTTTTGGCTCTCCGAGGAGGGGGTGGTGGGGCGTTGGGTCTGGTAAAGCTGTTGTCATTACTAAAATAAAACAATTAACAAATATGCAAAAGAGTCAACAAATCGAGTGGTAACAACATTTCACTTGGCCAAAATGAGCTTTATTTCTGACCCCGTTAACGGAAATTCTTTGTTGTTGTTGCTGCTGTTGTTGTTGTTGTTGGCGTTGTACGCGCAACTTGAAAAAAAGTGGCACAAACTCATTCCGACGGCAAAAAAGGAGAAAAAAATCCAACAGATCGACTGAAAAATGAAAAAAGAACGAGCGAAATAACAACAAAAACAACATAAACAAGTTTCACGACGGAGAATTCGACAATAAAACCATATGATCAGCGTAATGATAGTTATGATCATTGGCTCTCTTTGGGGTTTACTGGGTTTACTGGGCTGTTCTTGCCAATCATTGGCAAAACTCTACAAAAAAAAAGAAAAATTATAGAGAAAACATTTCTACACAGAGACATGAACTGAAGCTCTGTCAATGTCGCACTCTCAGACCCCGGCTCCGACTCTGATACAGACTCCGGACTTGGTCTCGGTCTCTGTTTCGATCTCAGCCTCCCAAGTTGGACTTTTTCTTGTCGAGACACGAGGCGTTCAATGCGCAAATCTATCCTAAATATTGTATTCTCTTTTAGTTTTTAATGCGACACGCCTCGACCGCAATTTGTTGTTGTTTGTAGCTTGCAAAATTCTGATACCCTGTAATTTCAGACACTAAGAGAGTTGACTACCATTCTTGGCTTCCTCAAACAGTTGTCATACTTTTGAGAAAAATTAATATAAACAAGAAATTTTGGATGGATTGGACTGTGTTTATTCGAGCCATCCTCATTATTTTCAAGATTTGTATACTCAATTGATCCCGATTGATATGAGGGGTATAATAACTTACAAATTATATGATGAGAAAAACATTAAGTCCGTGTTTTGGGACTTAAGGAAATCTATAGCTGACAAGTCATACAAGTCATACTAAACATAAAGCCATGTCAAAATTGGAAAAGAAGAAGTTGATAGTAATAACCATAATCAACAAATCATCTAACTCAAAACTTCTGGGACTGTTTCGTAAGAAGAGAGCTTTGTCCCGATATAACAAGAGGTCGTGGGTTCGAGTACCACTCATGTCGTGGGTTCGAGTACCACTCATGTCGTGGGCATGAGTTCCCCTATGGGGGAACAAAGTAGGTTGCGGCGTAGGATTTGAAATCCACACGCGTAAAAACAATCTTCTGTGAAGGAAGCAGAATTATTTCTGTGCTTCGATTTGCAAGGAAAACTCCTTGTCAACATCGCAAGATCAAGAATTTTAGGAAAAATGATATGAAATGGATATTACTTAAAAATGTTAAAAAATTAGGAAATTTCAGAAATTGATTCGATAGAAAAATGTTAATGTCATTGAACATTTAGAACCTAAAGGACAGATCCTTCGAAACAATACGAAAGACATGAAATTCAAACCAATTATCCGACTAAACGAACTATTAATCAATATTCCAACCAAAGTTATGATAAGCATAATAATAGTTTAGATGAACGGCATGTACAAGTTCTCACATAAACACAAGCACCTTATTGGGGTCGTAGCATGAGAAACATTAAAGACTTAAGATTCATCGAAAAATCACATATTTCAAGTTATTAGCAGTAAGAAATCAAATGGCAAAGACTTAAAAAGTCTTATAGAGAACTCCCTATATTAGAAGGCTTCAAAAGGAAAAGCCTCGGAAATCCACTGGTGAAGACGCGCCCAAAACAAGGGCGCCTGAACGGAGATGCTTCATACTGTGACCCGATAGGATTGTTATAGCCACATAATAATAAAACGATTAGAACAATAATCTATAAAATATCAATAACTTACAAGTCACTTCACTTGAAGACCGTTGACAATGGCGGAATGCATGTAATTTCTGCATTGAATACAAGTCCTTTCCGATTCAATCAAGAACTGAAAGAAAGTAAAAAAATTGTTAATCAATGTTTATGTTTAAAAGCAAGAAATTTGAGAAAGCCGAGAAATATATGGGGAATTATTTTAGAAGAAAACGTGCGGAAAATGTATAACTTCAAAGTTATATCACTTTAAGACTCAAGAAATTTCAAAAGATAAACAAACTAATTGCTCATCTGTAAGACAAATATAGAACTTATAGAACAAAGTAGCTGATATTCGAGCGGAAAAACCTATAACTTTCAAGTCGTACCACTTGAAGTTTTATGAAAACTTCATGCAGTTTTTCATTCACAAATTTCACCATTATTTTTAAAAATAAACCATCTCAGCTTTTGCCAAAATTTGTTGTCTCACTGTGCCAAAACACAGGGCATCTTTTAGTTCAGCTTTCTAACATTTTTTGCACTTGTTCTCAAGTCTGGCAATGACGGTGCTGCCTGGGCCCTTAGGCTGGTGTTGTTGTTGTTCTTGTTGGTGTTGCATGCAACATTTGCAGTTTTGCGCGTTGCCACCAGTGTTAGATCCGTTAGTTGGGCCTCGTCTTTTACTTTAATTAGACTTCAATCAATGCCAGCGTCAAGTGTTGGTGCCCTAGTAGCCCACTCAAAGGGACCCCCCCCCCCCCCCCTCCCAACCAGTGCACCACTGCACCACAGAACCACCGTACCACTCACCTCCACTCTCCTGCACCACCAATGTGCTCCACCACACCCCAGTCAAGTCAAGTCGAGTGCTGACTGGGCTGTTGTCGACTAACAACGCTGTCAGCCTTAATGACGTTGGCCTCCCAGCGGTGTACAATGGCAATACGAAAATACAAAACAGAAAAACAACTCGCACAACGGAGAATTGGGTCAATTGCAGGCCAGACCCCATAGACACACTCGATAGAGAGCAGGCCCCCCAAGCCCCAGGCCACCGGGCCCGAGACTTCCCCCCCGAACCCGATCTTTCGCCAATGCAATGCACAAAACTTTTGCATGACAGTTTTCAGATTCAATTACCAGCCCCAAATGCTGCTTTGTTCCGAGACTCCGAGGCTCCGTACGGAATTATCTGCCAAATAGAATAGATTGAAATTCTAAAATGATAGCTGACTCGAGTTGAGTTGAGTTCGGTTGAGTTGAGTCGAGTCGCGTCGAGTGGGGGATCGTTATCAAAATTGAGCTCTAAAGTACGCCTATCAATGCACTTTGAACAGTTGAAGCAGCTGCGGTTCTTGCACTTGATTGTACTTGAATTATGCCATAAATATGGGTGTAATTATCAAGAGGGCACAGAGAGCTGGGAAAGATTACTTGGATAAACTTAAGCTGGGAAAATAGGTGCATAAAAATTATTATATGGGAGTAAAGAGAATCTGCATATCTGCATCGAGAAAAAAATCCAGAAAAATTTACTAAATCTAATAATTTATGGATATTTTTAAAGATTTAAAGCAAAGTATAAACTTTCTTTTGATACACCCTAAAACGAACGAGAATAGTACCCGACCGCTTGTGATCAGTCTGCATACCATATAAACATGTTCTAAAATAAGTATTAGCCATACATGAGACAGAAGTTCTAAGTATTCTATCATAGTACCTTCTAATAAGAAGAGAGAGGGCTGAGTGTGGGTATTTGAAAAAATGATTTATGTGTTTATAAACCAATCGAAGTGAAATTATGTAGATCGTAAGATAATAAAGATATTAAGATATATATACAGTTTAAAGACAATAGCTCAAAAATCGCAAGTTTTACAGTCAACTCCAACTTACATTTATTTTGTATCTAAACTATGTAAAAGGGGCTTCGGTGGTCCAGTGGATATTCCTTTAGGCATGACTCTCCTAGAAAAACTAGGTTGTGGCGTAGGATTTCAAATCCACCCACGCAAAAAGAGTTCTTCAGTGAAGGAAGCAGAAATATAGGCAAATAGGGCTTCAGGTTTTGACACGAAAGGGTTGTTATGGCCATATAATAATAATAATAATAAACTATGTAATCAACTGGCCTGTTTCGATGCATCCTTATTGCAAGAGAAGGTCAACTTAATGCAGCATATTCTTCATGTTTAAGGAAGTATTATCTTGAAATTTTGTGAATCTTTAAATAATAAAGGTATTTACATGTTAAAATAATTTAAAGACAATAATTTGATAAAACATTGAAAATATTGGCAATATGATAATGTGGTTCGTTTCAGTCATCTATGCTAAATGTGCGCAGTTTTTACAAAATAAAGCTATGCGATAAGTTTTATAAAGAATGTATAATATAATAATAATACTGATAATTCTGGAAGTAATTTTTGTCAAAGTAATTAGTATATTTACGATCTTAGCAATTTGGGTTTTTTATCCTATTTCTTTTTGTATACCACCGTCTTTCTCACTCTCACTCTTTCTCTGTCTTCCTTTAGCTTAATTTTCGATCGATTTCGTTTCAATTAAACATTTTTTTATTGAAGCTGAAGCTACGGATTGTAGTCAGACAATAGATATGAATTGAAGAAACAATTGTTATTTCGGAACAGCTGATCTCTCCTCTTAACATATATCACGCAACTCTGGCTGCCACTCATCCCAGTCTCCCTCACTTCTATCTCCCCCTTCTACTCTCCCGCTCCCCCTCTCTTTCTCTAACTATATCTATCTGTTGCAATCACAAGCTGCCCAGCTGCAAGTGTTGAACGTTGGATTCCGAATACCAAAAATTCCGAATACCAAATACTGCATAGTCAATTGTATGTCGCCCAATAATCGCAACCTGTCACAGACTCTCAAAAAAACAAGAATTGTTACAATATTATGTGCCAGACTAAAAGTTACCCTGTTGGGCTGCGAGTTAATTTTGGGGGATCACAAAAGCATTTCTCTTTTTTCTTAAGTAGCAAAAAGAAAGGAAAAACTCGTAATATGAAGTGGAAAGTTTCCCAGTTTACTTATATTTGGAAATGTTACATATACAATTATATTTGTTAAGCCCATTCGATTTTCTTAAACTTTTATTAATAATTATTGCTTTAAAAACTTAAGGAAAATGTTTATTTTTAGACGTGAGGAAAATAGCTTTTGGGAAAACATGCACCCTGTGGCTTGGGGCTTAAGAAAAAGGTCAATTTCTTATATAAATTTATTGGATTTACATACAAGTTTGAAAGAAGAAAATTGTATAATTGGTGTGAAATTTGTTTATTAACCGAAAGACAGTAGAAAGCCGAAGCTATGAACTTGTATTAAATATAACAAATTTTTAAGGAAAACCTAACTTCCAATCTATATTTGGATATTAGGGGCCGCGTGGACCAGTTGATAGCGCATTGGCCCGCCAAACAAAAGGTCGTGGGTTCGAGCCCCACTCACGTCGATAGGATGACCCTCCTAAGGTGAAACTAGGCTGTGCCGTAGGATTTGAAATCTATCCGCGTATAAAAACTTCAGAGATGTGATTCAGGCTACTACTGGATAGGGTTGTTATGGCCATATAATAGTAATAGTTTACAGTTTTGGGGAATCAAAGTATCATTCGTTACGCATCTAAATTTCGAACTCTATTTGTCCTTTAGAAAGGAATGATTTCCAGTAGAAGATATGATTCATTTTGGTTCAGTCGATATAATTGATTCATTATATTACAGGATCTAATATGATCTATCCGCGGAAAATCAAATGACAATGTCTATAATTGTTATTGAAAGGTTCAATTTGGATAGATTTTATACAGCTCTAAATGAGATATATATTTAGATATATAAGAATTAATAAATAATTATTTTGTTTTGAAAGATAATGTAGCTGGTTGGAAAAGTTGATGGGTCATGTGTGAAGAGCGTTCGAAAAGGGGGTTCTTAAGTGCTTGAGAGTCTCCTTCATGCGTCGAGGATGTTGAAAAATGCGTACATTTGGTTGCTCTTGGCGAATTGAATTGAGATGACGAAGGAGGTGGTAAGTTAATGAGTTGTACTTGGACTTCATAATGCATCCTTGATGATAGTAAATTTTGGAAAAATCCATAGAAAAGCGGAAGTAAGACCCAGGCCAAAAAGGCGCTGGCGAGAAACTTGCGAACACCCATTTTCCGCTCCTTTGCCGTTGCTTTCAGCTACACTTCTATGGAAAGATATAGGTGCTGGGTATGCCGTATGGGGCATATAGAAAGAAATAAAATACATAAAACAA
This sequence comes from Phorticella flavipennis, assembly GCA_037040045.1. NCBI lineage: Eukaryota > Metazoa > Arthropoda > Insecta > Diptera > Drosophilidae > Phorticella > Phorticella flavipennis. The sequence goes on from JBANCY010000056.1 coordinate 9,225, forward strand.
GATAGAGCCTGTTTGTTGTTGTGGTTGTTGTTGTTGTTTGGTGTTGCAATTGCAAACGGCGCAAAGACCGTGCCGCTGCCAGAGCCACATCAATTGCAGTGGCAGCGGTTCAAGTGGCGCTCATAAATTTGTTAGAGTGCGCACATACATAATTTATATATATATCTATATATCTATATCTATGGGTATATATCTGTTTTTTACCACATTGCAATGTGCCACAAGGTGCCGGTTTTCAGCTGGCCAACTGTGTGTTTGCGAGGCGTGTTGCATGTGGCCAATGGAAGAAAGTGAAGAGAAATGAAAATGTTGTTGCCGTTGTTGTTGGTGTTGTTGTTTGGTGTTGTTGTTGTTGTTGCTGTGGCATGGCAACTTTTGCCCGACGTTTGTTTGGCTCGCTTAATAATTGGCTGGCATTTCATTTCGAAAAGACGTTTAGCGCGTTTGCCTTAATTGCGAGCAAGTGAGAAAATGATCTGAAGCAAAATCAGATGAAAAAAAAAAACAGATCCAAAGCAACGACTGCGGCGCCAACGCAATGTTCGAGTACTTTGGAGGAGCTGCGATGAGCACGAGATACGCGAGCCACCGACAGATGCAATTGTATCTCATGGTCGCTGCTTGATGTGTGGTTGAGGTTGTTTGCCGTTGCTTCTGGGCTTGCCAAACAGCCTTGACATGCAGCCAAACTAATGACAGGAAATTGACGACAAGTGCCGCGCAAAGCATCCAACAAAGCCAGGCAAACCCAGCTCAACTCAACTTAACTCAACCCAACCAATCCATTCCATTCCAATCCAATCCAATCTCATCCAATTCAATCCAAAAGCAATTCAATCTTCAATGCGCATTGCAATGAATTGCAGTCCTACACAGATGAGCAGCAACATGTCGCTTGTTGTCTCGTTACGATCGCGTCTACCCTGTGATTATGCCTAATGCGGGCATGGTGGACTAAGTTGTGCGACTAAGAGCAGGTGTTATGACAACAATATGGCTTGTATCTTCTAGACATATTAATGAACTCAAAACTTGTGGAGGTGTTTTAACTGATTTCCTTATTGGAAAAACATGTATTCTAATTTATCCTCCTACAACATCATGCCAGCTCGTATTATCTTAGTTCTCCTAAGGGCCTCCCCTGATCTCCTCACGCTCTTTCAGACATCTTCATACTTTCTCATAGAATCTCAGATCACCTTAGGCCTGCTCAGTGCTTATCAGAGCTCCTCATATTTCCTCAAGCATCCTCAAAGCTTTTCAGATCTCCTTACGCCTTCGGACCTCTGCATGCCTCGTCATGTCTTTCTACGCCTTTATGCTAAACCTCTAACCTTCCTAAGGCTTCCTCATACAGCTTCCTGCCTTCTCATACTAACTGAGATAAACTTAGACTTACTCAGTGCTTCTCAGAGCTTTTCATGTCTCCTCAGACATCCGCAGACCTGCCTTTCTATGTCTCTATGCAGATCCTTCTTAGGCTTCCTTAGGCCTTCTCTTGGCCTTACATGCCTCAACGCGGACCTCCAACTCTCTTTAGGTTTCCTCTGACCTCTTTAGAACCTCATACATTCTAATACTATCTAAGATCATTATAGGACTCCTTAGAACTTATCAGAGCTCCTCATCTCTTCTCTGATAAACTCAAAGCTCCTTAAATATTCTAACGTCTTTTCAGGGTTACACAGACCTCCTCTTGCCTTCCTATGTCTTTCTACAAATTCTCTAACTCTCCTTAGGCTTAAGAAAGTCCTCCTCTTAACTTCATATGTCTTTGTGCAGACCCCCTTTAGGCTTCCTCAGAACTCTACATGCCTTTGGATACCTCTACAGACCCTCGAATCCTTCCTTAGGCTTCCGCAGACATATTTATGCACTTTAAGGCTCTACAGACCTTCTCAGACCTCCCTAGGCATTCCCATGCCTTTTCAGACGTGCTCAGATCTTCCAAAAACCCTCTTCTGCCCTCTGCTTTAACTACATATCGACATCAACATTCTTACTTTTTTGGAAAACGATCGATTCCACTGAAGGAATTCAAGTAGTTTTATGTCTTAGCGCTCCATCGTCTAAGGCAATATTTGAAATACCCGGATTCTTGCAATGGTCTAAATTTTTGATTTAATTGCTTTATCGTTTTATTTTTACAGCTCCATCACAGGGTATCATTCGGTTGCGCTCCATTGCCTCTGACAATTCTTAATTATTGTGACTTGGGTTTGTCTGGTCGCGCTTTTTAATTACAATTACACGTTTGGGTATTCATACTCGAACTGGCACTCATAGTCGACACTCACATTCACACTCACACACACACACACACACACACACACACACACACTCAAATACATGTGCAACCGGTTGGCTGTTAAACAATTGCCGCCCAAGCCAAAAAAAAAGCCAAACACGTATCTTAAAAATGTATCTGCATCTGCAACTGACAGTCTGTCTCTGTGTCCGTCTGTCTGTCTGTCCGTCCGTCTGTCTGTTTGTCTCCTTTGTCTACCTGTTTGTTTCTTTGTCTATTTGCTTTGTTGTTGTTTATTGCTGTTTTTTGTTGTTGTTGCCTGTGTTGTTTGTGCTGTTTGTTGGGCATCGACAACGAAAACCATAAAAATGCAACTAAAATTCATTTAGCTATTTGGTCATTTTCGGCTACTTTTTGGCTGCCAAAGCTGCAGTTGCAGTTGCAGCCGGAGATGGAGTCGGAGTCGGAGTTGCAACTGCATTTGCTGTGGTGCAACCAACGGCACCAGCCAAATGTGGCTCACCTTGGCTTGAGCCAGCCAAATATAATATAATATGCATTTTTGTTTACCTTTTCTGTAACTGTATCGATGTCGATGTCGATGTCGATGTCGATGTGGATGTCTGGGCTGTGGGTGGGGCGGGGCCCAATCACAACTTCATCAATGAAAATAGACTAAAACTGAATGGGAGGCAGGCCCAGCCAGACAACCAGGTGGCACCAGGTGATTGCATACCAAAACATCAATTAGCATTAATATCCCATAGACGAGTACAATTCAGGTCGATTAACCTGACCCAGTGCGACACCCCAGGTTATGTAACTAAGGTTGGTTCAATATATTTGTTAAGAAACTTGACCTAAGATTAATGAAAACTTAGATCCTGTTAAATATTTTGTATATTGTATACATATCTTTAGTTTGAAACTTATCTGATCACACAATAGCTAAGTCTCTAAGTCTCTTATCTAATAAAGTCTAATTTTATGATCTTCATCTGAGTTTCACCTATGCCTTAACTCAAGGTACCTGAGGTTAGCTTAAATGTCTTTATTAACATCAGCTTAACCTTACTCAAAATATTACCTAAACAAGTTTAAGCGCGCTTATTTTATATAATTTTATTAAGTTTGAACTAGTCTAAACTAAAGAAAAGTTTGTCTTGCTTAAGAATAGTTTATAGTTAAGAAAAGCGCAAATTATGAACTAATTTACTGAACTAATTATAGTCAAGCTGTCAGTGGACATATCTTCTCCACAATAATATATCCCTAAATTTTCTACCTATTGCCATATCTATCCTATAATTTTATAATATTCCATCTAACGATCTACCCAGCTTTCTTTCTGTCTAATAGTTTAGTCAAAATGCAAAGAAGAGATACAAGAGATAAGGCTTGTTCCTTCCAGGCAAATTTTTTGATGAGATCAGAACTTTTCGAGGTATTTCAAGAGATTTCTTTATTTATTTCAGTTTATTCTCCAGCAGACTCATACGTTATCATGCTTTCGCATACAATCTCAGTTCTCCACAGAGCTTTTCAGGCATCATCATTCTTCCTCAGGCACCATCAAAGCTCTTCAAACCTCCTTTGTCTACTCATATGATTTCTATTTTCTATCTTCTTACATTCTTCTGCTCTGTTCTCAATAAAATTGGAAAATAAGGGAACATAAGGCTATGGCTAAAATGAGGTTGGGGAATTCTTTATTCTATTTTAACCCTTGTAAATAAAATGACATTAAATGTTGTTGATCCTTAAAGTTGATTTCTAACTAATTGTACTAAGAAAAGTCATCCTAAAATTAAAGCTAATAAAAAGTAATTTAAAGTGAAACCGGAACCAGAAGCAGCATGTGAATTATTTCATTAAAAGACTTTCTTTAAAACTTATTCACAATAAATGGATTCATAATGTGGTTTTCTTTCGAAAGGGTGAGTTATGCAGGTGCCTTTTGGAAACGCAGAACCGATTTACTGAAATATGTTATATAAGTTTATCATTTCTTGAACTTTCTGAAAGTTTAAGTTTTCTAAAACTAAAGATCTTGAAAGCCCAAACCGAAACTATGTATGGGCATGTTTGTTTAGTAAATTGTTTCAGAGCTTTGTGATTTGAGCGGAACTAACATATTTCCGAGTTTGGAAGAGAAATGCACACTGCGCTGCGCTGCGCTGGGCTGAGCTGAGCTGGGTTGGCTGCGGTCTGTTGACCCTGTTGTATCGATTACCAAGTTACCTGCCGTCCACGTTCACCTGATACTGGCCAAGTGTTTCTCTCTCGGGAGAGATATCAGCTTACTGTGGACGGTGGACGGTGGACTCGCCTGAAGAAACTCAGCTCAAATGCGAATGCGAATTTCGAGTTCGAATTGGATGCTTTGGGTTGGCAAGGTGAATGCATTTGCAGCTGGCCAAAATGTCATTGACTGGACAAGCGCATTTGAAATCCGAATTTTTTCGAAAATTTTAGAAAAATCTGGGAAAACGCTGACACATGACACATGACAGTGTGGCAGTGGCAAGTGTGAAAATCAGTGAAATGTGCTCAACGCGCTGACCTTGAATGGGTTCCCCGACGTCAGAGCCAAAGTGCTAAATGCTAACTAGAAAAACCAGAAGATGCCAAGACACATCCATTGCCATTTGCTGTGGTGTGTGGTGTGGTGTGTGTGGTGTGTTGTGCATTTGGCCAGGGCAGAGAAAGTAGACAACAACAGGCTAAAAAAAAAAATCGAGACTGGAAAACGGGTTGTTAAAGTCAAGAAAAAGTAAAATTATTTTAGGACATGCCTGCCGAAAAAAGTATGTCACCTGCAGCTGTCCCCAGGCAATGGAATCCAAAAACAGCTGCGATAACAACAACAACAACAACAGCAACAACAACGAATCAGCTATGAAAACGGCTTGTTGCGAGTCGCGTTTCTGTCGAGTTTTACTTTCTGCTGCCCCAAAAAGTCGAGTATCCAGTATCCAGTATACTCCGTACTGGCCAAACAAGTTGCGGGTCTCTCCCAGCGTTGCCTCTTCAAGCCCACCCTACCGAGCTCCCTGTCCACCGCTCCCTGCCCACCGCTCCTTCACATCTCTGGCTCTGGCCTTCTTTGACTGCAGTGTCCAGTATGCGTGTGTTGCATGTTGTTGTAAAGCAGGAAGCACTTGCAACACGCAAGCCGCATGATTTGAGCCATTTGACTATTTGGCTAATGGAATTCACTAGTCTCCCATCAAAGTCCCCCCTCCGCCGCCCCCAGCTCTCTGTAGTCTTAGTCACTTATATAAAGGCGCTAACCAACAATTGCAGGCAGCTCTTGTAACTCAGGCATGTCACGTATATCGTATATCGTCTAATATATTGTATATCGTGTACTATATAATGCATATCGTATGTGCCACATATGCTTATTCGCACATTATATCATTATACACAATGAATGGGCGCGTCTTGACTATATTTCAAGCACGTCCTCAAAGCGCCTAACCCAACAGCTGACAGCTTCACAAGCTGGCCTAATACTATATTATATATATACCATATATAAAGACTATAGTATAAACATTTTTAGTTTCAAATTTCTAGCTCTGCTTTACTACTAATCTATTATCTGAAAGATTGATTAGTAAGGTTTATATCAACACATCTCTAGAACTACCCATACTTGACATCTTAACACGCATATCGTTACGATTTGTTTTGATATTTTCTGGCAGTTCTTTTTAGTAATTCTTCACATCTCATTGTTCAGTTTTATCACGTAGTCGTTTGGTATAATACCATATTATATAATCAACACATCTCTGGCATATTTTCAGCTTTTTGTTTTGTTTATTTAATGATCTTAACAAAATATAATGCGCAGTTTATCGATAGACTTGAGCATTGATGTTGTTTCATTGGGTTTTGTTTTTGGTTACAAGGTTTTAAGATATGTTTAATGGTTTGTGTAGAATTGTTATTCTTAAGATTCAATATGGTAAAGACTATTAGTATGCTGAGAAGCAAATAAAGCATAGAGCTAGCATATGTTACAGAAATCCATTTAAGATCAGCATTTTTCTATATATTCATTTGGGTAAGTTTTTCGCTCAAGAAGATCTATATCAATAGAACTTCGAGCTAGCCGAAAATAGGCATAAGTTTATAGATAATATATAACCAGTAAACCCGGATTTGTTATATGAATACAACATAATTTTTAAGGATTCTTTTCCTAATTTTTGAGGTTTGTATCTAATTGTAAGTAAATTTTCCAGCCATCCACTAGCTGGTAGCAAAGTTATAGCTTGTTATAGATTTTAGGAAAAACTAACTAAAATTTCGATGAAACTAGCTAAGAAAGCTTTCAGGATCTTACATGGTTGCTGCTCAGCTTAACCAGATTCCCTTTTGAGAGTGAATATATTTAAAGAAACTTTTAAATTTGCCTTTTTCCATTGTTTTAATATGCAATATCAGCTTTTCTTCCGCCGATTGGGCAGATTTTTGTTTAAGAGGGAACAGATTTTTAAAGATCTTTTGAATTTTAATATGAAATGCCAACTGCAAAGAACTTAGAACTCACAGAACTCTTAGGGAATAGTGTGTAGAGTTTTAAAGTTTTCGGCTTATGTTACAAAGTTCTTAAGAAGCCTAAGGCCCCTACAGTTTCTTCAGCTGATCTTTTGCTTCATTCATTCGAACCAATTCTGAATTCTTAATTCACCCAATTGGCCCATTTCGACTGTGTGTCGGCCCATGTCACGTCGTCATTGCGGATTATACAATGTTTGCAATATTTTTTGTCACCTTTTTTGTCACTTTTTTTGGTGACTTTTTTCTCTTTTATTGGGCCACATCTGTCGGGTATTTCACGCACGTCTCTAATGGCCCTTGCCCAACATCTTTGGGACTGACCCATTTGGGTCTGTGACTGGCTCAATGCGAATGCCGCTCACATTTCATTGGAGCTAAACAAACGCTTTTCATGCACTCTATCTCTACCTCTACCTTTACCTCTACCTCTATCTCTACCTTTACCACTCTTTCACTCTCTGTCTTTCTCTTTTCCTTGCCCCTTTTCTACACTCTTTCTGGTTTATTTTCAATGTCAGCGATTTTTTCTTTTTGGGTGACAATGAAGCCAACTTGAATTGTTAAATTTTTCATTATCTTTTTTTTGTTTTGGCATTTTTTTTAAGCTTTTTTTTGTATTTTTTGTAATTTCGGCGCGTGTTTCTACGCACAGAAACAAAACAAAACAAGAATTAACACACACAATATATGTTAATAATTTTCTGTTTTTTGGCTTATTTCCATATGCAAAAACGGCCAAAAGCCAATGTCCAGCACAACAAATGCTCTCTGATTTTCATTTCGGCTTAAATTATTTTTTCAGGTTCAAAGCAATTAAGTAATAATACAACACATCAAATGGCTGACAAAATATACTAAAAAGCCACCAACAAAACAGCTAAAAAAAGCTAAAAATTATGCAAGCATAAAACACAAAAGAAATGAGCCAACGCCACGGCTCGTAGAGCACCAAAACACAAATAAAAAATAAAAAATAAAAAATAAACGAGAAAAGCCCTGGCATAGGGCAGATATTGCCTCAGTTGTAGCTTCTGCTTTTTAATGTGATCCATGAAGTCAGCGATTTTCAGTGAATTTCAGCGATTTTCAGTGATTTTCAGCGCATTGGCAAATCTCTGACATTAGTGTTGGTTAACATGGCTCGAAAAAAGCGCTGGCAAATTACAGTTTAGAACCCCATTCGGAAGCGTCGCAAAACGCTTTCAGCACTCCGCCAAGGATTACAAAGTCGCATCACGATTTTTGGATCGCCAACGTAACTATTACTTTAATAATGCCCCCGGGTGAGATTTATGGCTCTTTGGTTACATTTTTTGAATTTTGATTTTCGATTTTGCGACGATTTTGATGAAATTTATTTTGTTTGCTTTTTGTTTTGATGAAATGCAAATTACAAAATCACGTCGTTAGTTTGTCAAACTTGCTTCATTTTTAATGTTCGTTTTATCTATCAAAATCTAATAAATGACACTCATTTATTTGATATCAAAATTTTGTCACTTTTAACGTTTACAAATCGAAACAATGCTCCCTATTTCATCCATATCTACATATTTTTGTATCCCGCATATTTGTAATGAAAAAAAAAATGAGAAAAAAAATTTTGAGTTTTTAGATCTCAAAAATTTTTCAAAACACAGCGGGGACCTTTACTCAAAAATCGAAAAAATTTGGAAAAAATTTATTATTGCAAATCGAACAAAATTTGAATTGGGAACGAATCAGAATCAAAAATTATGAACAAAAGGGTATGACAATTCGAAATCGGTGTAATTTTCACCAAGTTATGAAAGATTGAATTATACCCATATGAGACCATTTTCACTTTACATGTTAAAATTTTACTCGATTTCAGGCCGATTTTTAGGTGAAAAATGAAACTCATCTGCCGAAGTTTTGAAATAGTTTTCTATGCTAATTTTGATGCCAGAAATGGAAAAAAACGATAATTTTGAGTTTTTAGATTTCAAAATTTTTTTAAAACACAGGGGGGACCCTTACTCAAAAAACGAAAAAATTTGGAAAAAATTTATTTTTGCAAATCGAATAAAATTTGAATTGAGAACGAATCTGAATCAAAAATTATGAATTAAATGGTATAATAAGTCCAAATCGATTCAGTTTTGACTAAATTATGAACATTTGAAATTAGTCCCCATACGAAATTTTTCACTTTTCGATTTCAAGCCGATGGACAGACAGGCGGGTGTGGATATGAGCCACGCCTACTTCTACCTGTTGCATACATTCGCACAAACTTATTATACCCTTCATTTCATTTTTCAATTGGGTTCAGCTTATAAATATATATAGAAGATACTTGAATATAATATTCATAGATAATTTAACTTTAACTTCAACTTATTTTAAGCATGTTTCTTATAGTTCTTAAGCTATTGTTTTAGGTATTCAAGTCCGGATTTGCAGAAAATGTTCAAGCGAAGATTGTTTCTTTAGGTATGTGCTTTCTATTGTCTTAAGGCTCTTTTATAAGAAAGCTATCTACCAATCTTTTGTAACATGCCTCTTTCGTAATAGATTCCAAAATTTGTTCTTCACTTTGTTAAGCTCTCCATATATATATGATTGTTTAATCAAATGAATAGATTTAATCCTGAAATTTCAATGCTACTTTTTTTCCGATATTCTCAAATGTTTTGCTGACAAATGCGTCTCAGTTCGGCAATTAGCCAAACCATTGTGTGTTTTGATTGAATTCGTTTTGGAAATTTAACAAAGTCTTGAATCCGAATGACTTTTCGGTATTGTTGGTCAGCGGCTTTAACAAATCTCCAGCTTTTCACGCTTTCGAACTGAAAACAATTGAATGAAGTTGAGGTTGAGAATGGAAAAGATAAAAACACAAAAACACAAAAATACGATAAAACGATAATAAAAACTGAATATAAACTGCGATTGCAATTGAATGACTCGTTTAGGTAAGCTGCACGTAATGGGAGCATTTACCTTTTGGGCCATACATTTGGACTCCACGATGCCCGGATCCGGGAGACCCCCTCCCGACCCCGTACCATTGTCACGTGGCTGGCGCAACATTTGGGAAGAGTTGTCATATGAGAAACAAATCTTTGAAGCGTTCAGTTTGAGCTCAATTGAATCGGGTCTAAAATATCATCAACGTTTAGGCGACACTTCTATATGTCAACCGGTTTGAGGAGGTGTGTGTGTGTGTGTGTGTGTGTGTGTGAGTGTGTGTTTCTATATGTGTCACAGTGTTGGTAAACACGTTTATATGCCTGCCCTTGTCAAGGTCAGGCGACACTGTAACTAACAGCCAGTTTATCTGTCCCCCTGTCCCCCTGTCCCCCTGTCCTCCCGTCCGCCTGCTGCAATTGTCGCACCAACTTATTATTAATTCATTTTTAATTATTATTTGAAATCCGCAATCATCGCCAGCTCCCAACTTCGGGAGCTTCGGCGTCGGTCGACGTTTATCATAATTAACTTTGGCACAAAACTCCGCCAGGTTCGCACAGTTCAATGACTTGGCACAGTGGCGCAGTCAGACGCGTCGGGGCCCCGGCAATTACCACTGTGCGGACCCCTTGTGCGGCGACGTCACTGTTGCCACATGACAATTGGCCATTGTTGTTGCTGTTGTCGTGGCAAGTTTGTATTGCTTTTGGCTTTTTAGCTCTCAGCTTTTAGCTTTTAGCTTTTTAGCTGTTACTTTTAGTGCTCCCAATTAAAAACACGTTAATTTGTCGTCTTTTCTTGGTCTTTTGATACAAGCACAGGAATTCAATTTGCTCAGCTGTGATTAATGGAGACAACACACACACACACACACACACACACACACACACACACACACACACACACACGCAGATACACACACAGAGATATATACAAATCTCAAAACGGACATCAAAGTAATCACAACTTTGTCCGGCAATCAATTTTGTAACGTTTTTCTTTTGGCTTTTGGCAAAAAAAACAAAAATAAATACATAAATAAACTGTTAAATTTTTGGCCACAATTTGGTGTCGATTTGGAATTTGGCTTTTTTTGGCTTTTTCTGTAATTGCTTAGAACAAACGCAGCCATGTTTAATGAGCGACAAGCTAAGCCGAACTGTTTACACTGAGAAAAAATTTTGGCGAAAAGAGCAAAAACCCTTGACAAAGTCTTTTTCAAACCAGGGTTGTTCCTGCCCAAAATGGTTCGAAGATTCTTCAACCTTTTGTTCAGTAAAAACTGATCACTTTATGATGATCACTCTATGAACATATTCCAATAATGTTACTTTTTTATCGAATAACATCTGGATTATCGTGACAGTATTTCTGCTATGTGTTCCTTTACGCCGGAGGAACGCATAGCAATCTTTGAATTTAGGATCGTAAGTCCCAATTTGATGATGAATACGCTAAGATAGATTTTCCTTTTCCATAGATTATAAATATCACAATATAGCCAAACCTTAACCTAAAAATTACACAATTATTTCATAGATTTGAAGACATTCAATAGTTTAAAACTTAATAATCTTGGTTTTGAATTAACAAATCTTGAAATTGAATTGACAAGAATCGGCGGCGTACTGCAAATTGTCATCCAATATATGAACAATACACATTCTCACATTCTCGAATTAATTTTCTAAACCCAAGCCTATTGTGGGGCCTTCAGATCAAAATTGAATACTTTGAAAATTTTTCGCACCGTTTGAGTATTATTCAAAATCCAATATGAATCAAATCACAACACTCAGTCAATCATTTCAATCATTTTGCAGCGGAATTTATCAATCAATTTCTCAATATGCCACAAGTTGCAGTTAGTTGCCATTTTGAATTTCGAATTGGTTTTTGTCTTTTAAATAAAAGTGTTGGATCATTGCATGAATTATCAATTTTAAATTGCAAAAGTCGTTTGTTTTAATCATTTGTCAACTTGAAAGCTGACAATGAATATGCATATGATTTGAATTTGACAAGAGCTTAATGCAGCTTTATAGCGAGGGTTGCCTTTAAAAGTTGTGAAGTGAAGAAACTGATGGAGCCAGAAGTTTATAAACTTTTCTTGGCAACTTTTGTTTATAATCGGGCAAATACTGTCGATGGATGAAATTTCTCAAGCTTGAGGACAGAAACGGAGGAAGGAAACTCGATGGGTTTTTCAGATACTCTCGAGTAGTATATCTATCTAGCTCTAGTGTTACAGATGGACATATCAAGTTTGGTCTGCTTTTCAATCACGATCGCCAAAGCACTTTTTTATCACGGAAAAGACCGGCCCAATTTCACAGTCGATCTTATAGGCAGGATTCGACCTATTGTAATTTTGTTGGTGCCCATGAGGAGTCGAAAAAGTTATATTTCAATATATTTTCTGTGGAATGTCCAAAGATCCTAAAAAATCATGGCCAGTTTTGATTAAAGATTTGGGAAAATTCTGCTCATAAAGGACCAACCTGCAATGCATTTAAAACTGGTTTTTCCACTAATTTCCAGCCGGAACTCTTTTGTAAAATTTGAGCATAGGTTTTTTTTCAGTGTGGACAGCTGTAACTTCAGCTATGTCTATGGCATGTGATTATGAACAGCGCCACGGAGATATACACATAGAGATATACATGGAGAGACAAACCCAGTCAGTCAGACAGTCAGCGAACTCACATAGATACACACACTGACTCTCACACACACACACTGACACTCACACACACTCTGACACAAACACTATATGTAAGTGGTAGCTGTGCATGATTCTAATTATTATGTATGGTATAATCATTGTTTATGTGGTTCTAGACAATGCAGAAGCATGGCCAAAGTGAATACGAGGAGTAGCCATAGATAGGTGGATGAGGAGCGTAGGGTAAGGTATGGTAGGGGAGGGGATGAGCCGGGTAGGGGGTATAGTTGAGCCATCAACATAACGCCGCGCCGTTGGGCACCATTGTTAGACTCGACTCTCGGCCACTGTTAGGTTAGATGGACTGAAGTTCAAGTACCCTGAGGAAACAACAGAAGAAAAACCATTAAACTCGAGAAGATCTGAAGCGTAGGAAATGAGTTCTATGGAAAAGGTGTCGATAGAGTCGACTTGACAAAGTGTGTGTGTCTGTGTGTGTGTTGTGTGTGTATTGTGTGTGTATTTATTTTAGTTCAGTTAGCTTTTCATTTTATCACGGAACGTAAATTGTGAATTACAGAAAGTAAACAAGCATCTGATAAGATATCGATAATTGATAGATGTTGACAATGTATCCAATATTTGTGCCATAACTTTTAAACAAGAACAATTGCAAAAATAAAAAAACAACATTGAAAACAAGTAAAAATAATATACAGGTATGGGCAGAGACAAGTGTTAGGCGGGGTATACGAGACTAGAAGATACGAATATAGATAGAATTTTCGACGCTCAAAATATATGTTCAAAATGATTGGAACAAAATAAGAAATCGATGGGCTTGTGTCGGTCTGAATGTAGGCATATAAGTAAGGTTGAAATAAGTCAGTTTATCACATTTCAGTCATATATCTAATATACGGGTTTGTCCATATTTCCTATAATTTTCAAACTATTGCACTGAAACTTTACGTTCTGAACAATTTTCTCAAAAGCTACAGTTTTACCAATTTTTTGAAGAATCGGTTTACAAATCCGGGAATATTACTATATTCACAAATCATATTACTTCTTCTCTTAATATTGTAATAATTACAGTAGGCCAGTAATAACTGCCATAGGATGAATAGAACTGAATGCTTAGCTAATGGCTTATTAGCTCGAAGGCTCGAATCCCCGTTGGAGAACCGAAGTTTTATTGTTAGTGTTATGTATACGGTCATTAGATCCCAAATATTAAATCTTTGGTAAGCATCAAATAATGCTTTCTTTTTTTGGTCGATATTTCGCTAATACTTTGAAAATCTTCCATGAGTCGAAATTGTTATTACCTTTTATGATGTGCCCAAATTTACAGGGTATGGGAAATAAATCAACATTGTTTAGAGTTGTCTCTATTGCAATGTTTGGACAGTTTTATTTGGCATTCGTTGTTTTTCAAACAAGCACATGCCAAATATTATAATGAAGAATGATCATCATTGTCAATAAAGGAACGGGAATGATAACTATTGAGACAATCGCATTGTATTGGGCACCGGGTCAAAAAGTAAGTAGTACAAGTAACGCCATTGGTAATCCAGGAAACCCAGAAAGCGCACTCAGTTGTCAATTAGCGTTGGCCTGTCAATTGGTCAGGGGGCAAGGGGGATACACACACACACACACACACACACACACACATTTACACACATTTACACACACACGAGTCAAATTAGAAAGGTTTCGAAGGGAAGGCACAAATGGAATCAGTTCGGAAATGTGTTCGTATCTGGGCGATGAAAGTGAGTGAGTGAATGTGGGCAACCTGAGCATGAATCTGGTCAGTTTGATGTGAATGGGAAATTGCGCAGTGAATGGGGCAATAATACTTACTGCCAGGTAATAAGAATGAAGACCCCCTGCACCTCTGCCCCGCTGTACGCCGCGATAAGAGAACAATTGAATGAAGAACTGACAAACATACAGTTTTGGGCTTAACAACATTCCCAGTTTATAAGGAAGCTTGTTCTGTTATTCAGAACTTTGCTTTTGCTTTATGATCTTAAGTCCTAAGACAGCTGCTGCAGCAAAGGGGTTTGAGTTTTGGGGTTGAAGCTATACATATATGCTCGATAACCCTTCCATTTGCTCCCGTTCAAGTACAAAATTTATGCGTATTTTGAGCTTCGTCTTCTTCTTCTTCGGCTTGTTCTCAGCGTTTCTCAGCTTTGGGTCAAATACCTTGAGCTCTTTTATGATCATGCCTGGCGAAGCATCTCGCATTTTTCAGCTTCTTCTTCATTATTTTTTTGTTATTATAAAAATGGTCGTTTTGTTGTTGCTGTTGTTGTTGTTGCTTTAATAAAGAAATCAACAACATTTGAAGCGCTTTTGCGTGTGCAAATGTATAAAATTCAATAAACTGACAAACCAAACCAGTTTATCAATTCCACAATTCATTTTTTCAGTTCCTCAGTTATTGTCCAGTGAAATGTGTTTAACAAAAGTTGCCAAAATATACAAAACAATGCAAAAGATATAATTCAACAATAAATCAGCGAAGTTTTTATACACTACACTACAGGCCAGCCTACCCTGGATGGGTTATGGGTTCCAGGGTATTGCACTCTTTTAAGCACTTAGGATCCCGAAAAATAAAAACCAACAGTTGTACCCAATTTCATGACTATATTATATTATATGGGCATTATAATGCTTTTGGCTCACAGCATGAAGCACTTTTTGTCACATTAGAGATCTTATGAACCGGAGTGTTTACCGCCATACGCTTTTCCCAGCTAGCGAAGTCTTGGATTCGTCACTCGACTTACTATCGCATAAACACTCCCCAAAAGTATCGGACTAATCCGACCATATATCACGATAGACTATTACCCTTTATATGCCAAGCACATTATATTTCAGTGGCGCTATATATTTGGTCTAAACCACCAACAATCCAATAATTTCAGGCCAAAATAAATAGTATTCCTTAAGGGGTCACATGTGGTGCTTCATTAGAAACTTCACTTCAGTTTTCCGGGTCATCATATAAAGTAGACAGAACTTTTTAAAAATCTTATATTCTAACGATACACGTTGAAAAAAATGGTCCTAGAAAACTATATAACAAGTAAATCGCAAAGAAAATGGGGTACTTCTTAAAAATAACACTTTTAAAAGGCAACTTTTGTTTGATTTGGGAAATTATTTTCAATAAGAAAGGGAATCCAAGGCTAATTTTGATATGTTTTCCGAACCACGAAGATCTAACCCAATATTATGCACTGCAATCATAGAAAAAGTCCTGTTTACTTTTGACTTTTGTCTTAGGTTTCGGCAAAATGAAGCCCATGCCGTTGGAACACAGTGAAAACCTTATACAATCTCTATATTTTCGAATACTACCTGCAGCAAGTTAAGATACAAACACTTCTATAATTAAGTACTGAATTTCATGTTTTATTTAATGTTATTTTTTATTTAAAATTTTGTTTAGCAGGTCGCCTTTCTTACCCTCGTAAGACCGCTTCGTATAACATTCAGGTTTAACAAAATTTAATTCACAAATGAATCAAGCTCTATATTATTGACATGTTAACTTTTTTCGAGAGTGAATTCCAACATATCCAATGCACAATAATTAGGGAATTAAAACACTCAATTAAGCCCGAGATAAATAATGGATTTATTTACGGTTGTTTTTTGTCTTTTCTCCAATTCAAGCTCTATAGAATCGAAAGTCCGATGTGTTAGCTTTGGGTCAGGGTACGCTCGGCCAATGCCGAGTTACAAACACAATTACAATACCCACAACAATGATCATCCTCTACAAGAAAAAAGCAGAAAAACATGAAGAAAAAACAAGATCATATCATAATAATCATCATTATTATCAATTATGATATTGTCGGCGCCTTCAATATATAGTTTTTAACGCTTCGCTTTTGCATTGCGTTTGATTTCGATTTTGTATGAGTTTCAATTAAAACACTTTGCGAGCAACGATTTCATAAAAATTTAAGCATCTTTACCGCGAGTCTCCGGGTCTATGGAGGAGGCTGGACGGATTGGTCGGGCAGGGGACTGGGGCTGGGTACGGGGGGCTGTACGGGGTGGGCAGTTTTTACGGCTCTCCAACCAGTTTGATGTTAATCAATTTTCGCAACAGACATTTTTGCACTTGCCGTTTCTTCAATTTTTATATATTTTTTTTGCCTAAAACTTGTTGTGAATTATTTCGTAAAGGAAACGTGCGGAAAGTGTTGGTAGCTTTGGGTTTCGGTTTCGGTTTCGGTTTCGGTTTCGATCCGCATATCCGTATATCTAGTTCGTGGAAGTGTCTATGTTAACTGTATCGGAATCTGGCAAATCGCCTAATATGCATTTAGCGGCTATATAAATATATATATACAAGTTTTTTTTTTGACCTTAAGCTAACCAATGGACTAATAGTTGCTTCGTTGGCTACAACAACAACAACAACAACAACAATATTAACACCAGCTATAAAAACTTGAACACCAAAACGATCTGAAATCAAGTGGCGCGTTTCCGTTGCGGCTTTTGAAGGCATCATCAACCTCATCATCAATAGATAGTTATGCGGCCAGATAGTTAGATAATTATTATCGGTTGTTGGCTTGCAGTTGTTGTTATTGTTGTTGTTGCTTTTGTTGTTGTTGTTGTTGGTGGTGGTGTTGTGGGTATAGCAACAACAGTTGGTTCTCAACTCTACTAGCAACAGCTAAGGCAATATTTATGGTTACAGATACTGATACAGCTTGAGATACAGATACAGCTGCTGTTTCAGCTGCAGCAGATACTTTGTGTGTTGACGCCGATTTGCTGCCACTGCTGCTGCCACTGCCGCTGCCGCTGCCTCTGCTGCTTTCACTGCCTGTTTGGCGGCTGTGAACTCCGGCGGCAGCTATTCGCACATGCAACACAGCTGCAATGGCAACGTCTATCTGTCATTTTGATTTGCCACATTTGCCGCGCACAGTGGTTACAGCACACCCAGAAAGTGTTGCATTAGATAAAGGTGCTTAGTATCAAATTTCATAATCCTCACCGATGATAGCAACAGAAATCAAGTCAGAGAGGATTATCTTTGGCACGCCGAACATTTTATACTCTATTTGTTTTATACATAGCTTGACAAATATGAGCAAAAGCAACATCTACTTTAATATATAGAATACAGTGGTTCGTTTATTTTGAAAGTTGATGAAACCATAGATAATGAATATGTCAAATTTCTAACCAATAATTTAAAAAAAAATTGAATATGGGAAAATAAACATTTAGTTATATGGCAGCTATATGATGTAGTGGTTCGTTCGGGTCGGTTCCGATAGCAAAAGAAGGCCAAGTAGTATATATATCCATACAGATGGCCCAATGGATTTTATTCCTCCAAACCATTCTGGTAAATTTTGATGATCTACGGCGCTTCATTCTACAATACAAAGATCTGCGCAATTTCAAATTGCTAAAACTCGTCATATTAAAATAATGTGTATATCTAATCATTTTCAAAGTAAAATTAGATCTGCTTTAGATCTATGGTATGAGCATATTTTTCTCTATCAAATACATTGTATCCAAAAACGTTTACGTTGAAAACTTTGATTGTTGTAATATATATAAAGTCTATCTAAATGTACAATATGGTTCGAAAAAATGATAACATCTGTGGAAATTTGATCCGGTCTGTTCTATTTAAGCTATGATCATACAAGCGAAATCTAATTGACTAGTCTAAGGAAAATTTGAGTGGTATATAGATTTTCTAGTATGAATTCATTTTCATAAAAGACATGTAGAGTCTACCTATTTATTGTATTGAGAAATTGCCGATTCCTAAAGCAAATTCATTGTAATTTTTTGTCTTCCAAAGATATGTCCATTAAATATAGGAAATGCAAGTTCATTTCCGCATATTAATGGGAATTAAAATTTTAATATTGTGTGATGTCGTTAAATGTCACTAAGTACGGGAATTCATATATAATATATAATTCGGTTTTTTTTTTTAAATCTTTGTTTTTCAAATCCCAACCTATTTGTATCTATGTTTTAATATGAGCCCGAAATTATAAACGTTATTTAACAATATTTGTAGGGCATTCCCATTGAAGCCCCAAATATCAAATCAAAAGTAATCAATCAAAAGTATATTTTTATAACAGATTTTTATATTTTTCTCATTTAGTTCATTTTTTTTATTAAAAGATTCAAGTTCTTTTGTGCAGCACTCAAATGGTTTTTGTGCCACTGTGCGTGCTGCAAATTTTTGCCTTGGGGTGTTGCAGGCGGTGCAGCATGTATACCGGCATTATTTACCGTTTGCAAGCTCTGCGGACCCAAAGTAACTAAGTATCTATGTATCTATGGCTTGCGTATCTTATGTATCTTTTATATCTTTGTATCTCTGAAGTGCACTTGGCGTGGTGCAGTAGTAGTTGTAGTTGTAATTTTTGTTGTTGTTGTAAGTGAATTTCAATGTTGGCTGTGGAAAACGGAAGCAGCAGCAGCGGCAGCAGCTACAACAACAACAACAACAACCATCAGATAGAGATATATCTCTAAAACTCACCTAGCGACGACCTCAATTAGCGAGTCTTGGGCTTCATGGTTCTAACAGCGACTGCGACGGCGACTGCGACTGCGACGTCGTTTGTTTAATTGCTCGTTGTTTCCTGTTAGTTCACACCGAAACACACACACACACACACACACACATGCAAGTATGTTAAAATGCAGTAAAAAATTTACTTTTTTTCAAAAATTTTTTGGAAATGCACAAAAAAAATCAAAAAAAAATTTTGTATTTTGGACTAATATTTACACAATTGTATGTAAGTATTGGGGCAATGCACGCACACGCACACACAGATACGCACACACACACACCCAACCACACATGCACAACAAAGATACACGTGAAAAATTCTTTAGGCCCAGACGGACTGCGACTGCGACTGCGGCAACGACTGGCGCTGATCGACCGTTCGCCACGAAACTCGTTTCAAAACTGAGCGCTCAGCTGAGCGCGGCACAGCTCTGAGCTGCCCGAAAGCTCAGTAGCCCCAACAGCTGCGATTGACGCCGACTGCGGCGCGGCGCCACGCTCTCTAAGCTACTGTGACAGCAGCAGCAGCGGCGGCGTCGGCGTCGGCAGCGGCACCCAAAGAGAGCGCCCGCTCCCAGTTTTGTGGCTGTTGTTGTTGTTGTTTTCGGCACGCTTCAAAACTGCATTTCACTGCACGCATCGGGAAACGGGACTGCGCAGCTGACTGAGGCTGCGCAGCCGAGGTCTAGGCTGAAGCTTTTGCTGCTGCTGCCGCTGCTGTTGTTATACCCTGATCCCATTTGAAAAAGGAAGAAGGGTATAATAGTTTTGTTGGAATGTAAGTAACAGGCAGAAGGAGGCGTGGCAGACCCCATAAAGTATATATATTCTTGATTAGCATCAATAGCCGAGTCGATATAGCCATAACCGTCTGTCCGTCCGTCCGTCAGTCCGTCTGTATGAACGCGCCGATCTCGGAAACATGGCATGAATATCCGTGTATAGCATACGCAATACGCGTTTGTTTCAAATTTCGGATGCCACGCCCCCTTCGCCCGATTATCGATAAAAACGATTCTTGATAAAATGGCTATAACTTTTGCATTTATAGAGCTATCTACACCAAATTCGGTAAATGGGGTCATGATTAGAACTTGCAGAATGGAATTTTCCAATATTTGGATACACCCGTCCCTTTTTTCGGAAAGTGATGAAATGTATATAACAGCAGCAAATTTTATGCTACAGTCATCAAATTTGGTATGTGGGTGCCCATAGACACTATACAGAAAGTGGCATCCAAAAATTTTTTTCATCCTAATTTTGTCCCCCCCAAATTAGATAAGTGCTTATAATTTCAACAATACTTATCATAATTGTTCGAATTCCATAACATGTATTAATGAAAATGTCATAATGTATGTGTGTGCGTGTCTCTGTGTGACTGTATTAGGAGAATGTAAGAGTATTCCTCGACTGGGATCAGGGTATACCCGCGGTCAAGCACTCTCGACTGCAGCACTCTATCTTGTTGTTGTTGTTGCCTGGGGTTGGGCTTGCCAATTAATTTGTTGTTGTTGTAATTTAATTTTTTTTCGCTTTTGTTGTTGTTGCTATTGGAAGGCAGCCAAGCGATGTGCAATCAGAAGCATTTATCTATATCTATATGTATCTATATCTATATGTCTGTGCAGTGCAATATCTATAGATTGTTATATCTTTCGGGTTTTTGTTTTGTTCACCAGGCGGATGCGAGTTCAATATGAATCCAAAAAAAAAGAAAAACGAAAAAAACTGCATCCAGCCAAGCGATCTCAGGTGTTTCATTCATGGTTTTGATGCAATCAGCGAAATCGATAATCGATAAACATTCATTGGGTACTTCCTTATGGCGTTCGCTTTTTGTGTGTGTGTGTGTGTGTCATTACCTGTCATTTCAGCAAAGGCGGCACCCATCTTGCGCACACTTTATATACTCTTTTCGCAGAAAATATATATTCAGCTTGTGCAGAAGTTAGCAGAAAGCGTCGTAGATCCCCCAAAAGTTACCTTCAGAATGATTACGATCGATTGAACCATGTCCGTCTGCCTGTCCTTTTGAATGTACATAAAATAGTTCAGAATAGTTCAGATGGACCTGTTGATCCAGATCAAGAATGTTAAAACTGTTTTGGAACGGAAGTGCCTTCGAAATCCTACGACACAACCTCCTTTTTCTAGGAGGGTCGACATGAGCGGGACTCGAACTCGCACCTCTTGTTTGGCAGGACAGAGCGCTATCCACTGGTCCACCGGGGCCCCAAGTTATAAATATCGTATTCTAAGTAGTTCTATCAATGAGATTGTTAGAGATTTATATAATGGGACGAGATTTATAGCTCCCTTTCCCTTCCGAGGCCCAATAATACACAAAGTTTTGATTCATTTTTTGAGTTTGATTTATTTTGAATTTAGTGTTCCATTTTGTTTTCTTTGTTCTTATTTTTTTTGTTTTTTCACTAAAATAATTGAAGTTATTTTTTGAATTTCAAGAGGAAAATTCATTTTGCTACGTTTATTTCTCATTTTACAATCTAAGGCTAAAAACATAATGAATTCTTTATGCAAAGATGGGAAATTAATGGGAAATAAATAATGCTCCAAAGAAATCACGTTGCATTCAAAATTCAATCTTATTTGTGTTCATAATTGTTCTTTTTTAATGTATATATATAAAGTAAATACTATATATTGTAAGTATATATATATTCGTATAATCGCGCTTATGTAAATCAGAAAAAAAAACGTAACCCTATGAGAGTCGTCTGCCCACTGCTGGGGGCAGGGACGGCCTTAGAGCTGGGGCCTCACATTGGAATGTTACAAAGTGATAAATGCCTAATAGTTTTTCTCATCTTTATTTTCCATTTTTTATACTTTATAATTATATGCCTTGTGTCTATGTTTGTATCAATTATATAACTACAATATGGTATGTTTATTAGAATTTCTATTAAAGCTGATAAATGTACTTGATCATCATCCGTTTAGGTTAGGTTTTGTTTTCTATATTTTTTGCTTTTTGCAGTTGTTTTTTGGTTTTGTTGGTTTTATTAATACCGTATAATTTGTTAGCTTTCAACAATTTCAATGTGAAATAAACTACAAAATGCACATACATACATACACATATCTTAAGTGTCCCGAGAGAACTGCAAACATTACGATAAAGTTATGATAAAACCTCGTTTTTGCGACAGTTTTTTTTGTATTTTGAAAATTTGGTGAACCTTTATACACTTTTAGAGAGTATTATACAAGATAAAGCATAAAGTAAGGCATGGTCATGCACATATAGCAAATATATTCCTGATTAAACTGATGCCATAAGCCTTAAAAGCCACAGTTTTAAAGGATTTTTTATTAAAATTTGGTGAAGCAGTTATACGAAGTTGTAAGAAGTGGTTGAAATGGGTTAGTTTGACATAAGAACTGTATTTTAAGGAAAGATTTTGTTCACAAAGTGTAGCTTTTACTTGAGCATAATAATAGTTCTATTTAGCTTCTTAAATTAACCAATTTGAGCTTTCAAAGAAACAAGTAATCTGTACCTACAATACCTATAGTTATTATAAGAACAATTCTATTCTATTGAAAATCGAAAATATGGTTTTCAGGATTAAACTATTTTTATCCAAATTGAGACTACGATTTCTTATAGCTACCATAACCTTTAGTGTCAATCAATTCCAAGTTTAATTTCGTATATCAAAGATGTGCGAAAAATTGAAAAAAAATGAAGTATACTATATATTATCAAATATTTCAAAAAAACTATTTCAAATACTTTCGAAATTTGATCTACATAAACTAACTAAAATTTGACTAAAATCGAACTATAATAAAATGTAGCTATGGTTATTATTATTATTATATGACCATAACAACCCCATCCGGTCAAAGCCTGAAGCATTATTTTCCTTTATTTCTGCTTCGCTTAATGAAGAACTTTTTTTACGTGGGTGGTTTTGAAATCCTACGCCACAACCTAGTTGTTCTAGGAGGGTCATGCCTAAAGGCATGAGCGGGACTCGAACCTCGCACCTCTTATTTGGCGCAATCCACTGGTTCACTAAGGCCCCCTAGCTATGGCTGGAACGATTTATATAAAAATGAGACTCTTAATTCAAAACGTTTTGCCTGAGAAAAATGCGGCAAATACTTAATTTTATATTCATTTTGAATAAAATTGGGCAAATTTGCTATAAAGGAGAATATTAGAAATGGGAATACTAGAATACTTAACCCCTTAGTTGTCAAGACCGCCATTAGACGGTTCAACTGATTTGACATATTTTGGAATTGATATTTTATCATATTTGAGAAGACAAATTTACATTATTAATTTGAGAACTAGAGGGCTTATGACTCTATAAGAAAAGTTGATATAAATTGGGAAAATCTTAACTTTTTTGAAATATGTATAGCAAACACATTAAATTGATTAAAAATCGGAATAATACTATATATTTATATTGAAAAAAACTTTTGTCGCTTGAGAAATTTGTCGAGCAAGTAAAGTCAATATAATTCAAAAGTTTTTTACGTAATCTGAATACCGTATAGTATTATTATAATACTATAAAAATTGTAATCATTTAATAATATAAAATGTATATATCACATGAAAAACTTTAGGTTTAAGAATAGCTTACATAAGGCCAGCCAAATTCGGTTGACAATATATATCTGAATGGAAAAGTAAATGTAGTTAAGACTTTTTCAAATATATACAATGCCAGAAGTATTTAGCTATAGGTATATATTCTCTGAGCATATGGCCAATTCGTCGCTAAAATTGATCATCAAAGTATCGCTATATCTGTCGAAATGTTTGCAGTTGTATGTGTAAGTATCTATCGCCTTCCCCGAACCCCAAATCCCAAATTCCGTGTGTCTGTCTTTAATCTGTTGTGTGTTCATCTCTAGCTGATTCAATATCTGGCAAAAATAATGCATATAAATATGCTGTAAATATTTGAGACAAAAAATTCAAGTTCTTAAAATGTTTTTAATATAATTTTTTAACGGATTTGCATCTACTACGTTTTTTTTTTTAGTTTTTTCTTTGAAATGTTTATTGACTAATTTTTTAGATTTCTTGTTTTACTGGACAAATGACAATTGCAAAATGCCATAAAATGTATAAAGTTTTTTTTTGTATTTTTTTACTTTTCTATCTTTAAGCTACAAAATACAATAAATATAATTGTTTATGTGTATATAAGACGTAAGGCAATTTCATTGTTTCAAACGAGAATCGAATATGGCAAAAAAGAGATTCAAAAATCATATATACTTTTTTTGGTTTCTCTAGTTTTCGTAAGAATCGAAAGCTTTATTTTACGACCAGCTAATCTGGTACAAAGTCCTAAACTAATTTGACTTCATTCGCTACAAATACCAATGCAATATCTTTCCCTAGACAATGGAAAAAAAATATATATAATCTAAACATATTTAAAATATGCTTTTCTTAGCTTTTCTTTTGGCTGGACTGTGTCTCAGTGAGTGTGTGTGTGTGTGAGTGTATGTGCGCCCTACGACCCCGCCCATTAGCTGTTTTTCTCCACTAAATTTGTTTGTTATTAACAGATCCTAAATTTTTGTTTTTCATTCATTCATTCAAATTGATTCGTTGTCTCCGCTTTGAGTTCATTATGTCTTTTTTTTTGGTATATTTTTTGGTATTTTTTTTTTTTTGGCTTTTAATGATTCTACTTTTTGAGTTTTGGCTTTGATCTTGGCCTGACTATTGTAGTTTGTTTTGACGGCTAGCAACTTGTTGGACGCAATTTGATGTAGCTTCATCATAATCAACATCATAAACTTCTTCAACATCGTCTGTCTTATATGTTTTTTCACTAGCTACAAAGTTCATAAGTATCAAAAAACTTAGCATAAGTTTTACATAGTTTTCGTTTTCGATTTAGTTTTTCTTTTTAATATTTAAATTTTCTTTTTATCTTTTTAGTTTTTTTTTTTTTTTGATATTTCTTTGCTCCAAATGTGTTTCAATCAATGCTCCAACCGTTCACACTGACTGCAAATGCACTTAGTCAGCGTTAAAAAGCGATTATATAACTTAAGATATAACTAAATTGCAGTAAATTTAGCTACTTATTATGACACGTACTGCATTCCGATGACAAGTATTGCGTTATATAACCAACTGCCGCCTACACCTAGATCAGTTCTTGCAGCTCTTTCACGATGGCATTATAAATATTGGTAGAAACAGATATGAAAACAGCTTTGATATTGTTTTAGATAAAGTTATAGTATGTCATTTTTTCAGATTAGACTATAGAACTTATGACAGTGCTATAAGAACTTACTCTTTTCTAACAAGTACTAACTGCAATACAATGAGTTTGCTATGAAATACTCAAATACTAGTAGTACTTACTAAGAGCTCCAGAAAAGAAAAAACTATCTTTTAATGCAGTCAAAACTTTCTGCAGAAAGTTAAGCGCTCCAGAGAAGTTAAAACTCCAAAAAGTGAAGTTCTTACTGCAAATCACTAGAAGCTTGAAGTAAAATTTCAGTAGAAATACTTCCCGAAGCTGGAGTATATTGGTGCATTAGCACTTGGAATATCAAAGAACCCCTAGGATTTCATACTTTTGGGCACCTAATTCTGATAGATAGTTCCGATAGCTCGCTTAGCTAATAGTATGCAGGTTTCCGAGGTAGATCAAGAAGCTTATGTCGGTTTCTTACTCTTCAAAAAGTCCAAAAATACAAGATACTTCTACCTTGAAATACCAAAGCAGCTTTGAATACGTCCAAAAATATTCGGAATTTCTGAAAATTGTCATGTTCGATTATATTTACCAAAGATAGTTAACTAAAGATACCAATAATTTGGCATGCAAATTTCGATATGAGAAAATTTCTTTCCTATTGTAGGGCACGTTCCATTACAGTGGTACAAAAACTTTTTAAGCACAACCAAATTTATCTGACTTGGATCCAACTGAAATCTATATATTATATATGTTTATTGATTATAAAAAGGTACCGAGAACAGAAGTATTAGTCTAGAAGATTGATCTATAGATTTGCTATAGAAACTGAATATGTTTATAAAGAAAGTTGTATATTTGGGAGAAATTTGTTTGATCGAATACCAAATGGAATATATAATGAAATGACGAAAAACCCGTCCTAATTGGAGAGGGAAAAAGTGTTTTTAAAAAGATTGTGCACTGGGTTCCATCCGTATGTCCATTTGTGTGTCTGTCTGCTATCTGTCGGTCTATTTTTCCGTCTGTCTGTTCTCTCTGAATATCTTTGTCCGTCGTTCAGTCTGTGTGTACGTCTGTCAATCTTATATATGTATGTCTGTCAACAGGTGTACGTCTGTTCGCCTGTTAATCTTTATGAATAAGACCAATTTATAGACTAGAAGAAATAGAGCTATTGATGTTAGATCCACTTGAAGTTTCTTTCAGTTGCCCTGCGTCTCTCGCCCATAAACTTAATCAATTGCGGAATACAAGGCCTTTAAGGCTTAAATGAAATGATATATTTTTCCTTTATTAAATCCCTAGATTGATAATCTGCAACTTCCGACAGAAATTGAAATATTAAAATTGAAACTTTGGAAATATTAGCTCTTAGTTTACTGGATTCAAGTTTTACTGCTTCATACGGTTCGGCTGTCAGTGTATGCGGTGTATACCGTTTTAGGGGTAGTACTTAGAGAGTTACCAAGTTGCCTGAGGCTGGTGCATAACTGTTAAACTTAAACTAAATGCGGCACACGAAATACCCTAAACATTGAGAGAGTTTTTCGAGTTTTTCGATTTGCGAATATCACACAGCTGAATGCAGTTACAGAGACGATTTTAGACGATTGCGACATAGACTGATATTTAGAGAAAGAGATAGAGAGCTAGAGCTAGAGAGAGATAGAAAGAAAGTGTGTGTGTGTTGGTGTAGGTGTGGTTGTGTTGGTGTGTTGCCTTAGCCAGCGACTATTTGGGATACGGAGTTGGTGCGTCTTCGTTTGGTGATCTGTTTCCACAGGCGTCGATTCAGCGACGGTTTATCCTGTGTCAGTAGAGTTGGGGATATCGTCAGTCTATATAGCTGTTAAGGAGGAGTTAAGGAGTTAAGACTTACATTATCCTTGCGTGGCGACATTTGTGCCATGTCGGCCGTATCGGACGTCTGGGTGGGCGATTGCCGGAGCAGCTGCTGGCTGCTGCCCTGGCTGTGGCTCGGATGTGGCTGCAATTGCGACTGCGGTTCACCGTGTGTGCTCTCGGAGTAGTTGGGATTGGGGCAGCTGCTGCTGCTGCTGGCGGTTATCTCTGAATTACGACGCTTGATAAAGTTGATTCTGATAGGGTTAAAGAAAAAAAAAATTGGTTAGGATGAATTCTCTGGGGCTTAAACAAGTTTCTGTTCTCTTTTTGGATATGGGATGGATTATATTAGACACTTAAGGAAATTTAAAAATAGAAATATTAAAAGAATAAACAATATTCATGCCAAATGGGATTCGAATTCATGCGAACTTAAAAGTTCCTAGCACTCCCAGCGAATGGGAAATATAAAGAGAATAGTAGTAGTATCATATCTTCGGTGTATATGAACTAACTGTTTTGAAATTTGGTGGATCGTTAACAATAACTATAATCAAGAGTACGTAAAATTTCAGATTCAGATCAAAAGCGCCTTTGAGTTTTGTGGCCCCTTTATGATATGGTAGTTTTTTTTCGACAAATTTATTAAGTTTTTACAGAAAGTAAACGATTCTTTTCACCAAAATTTTAATGATGCATATGCTCTAAGTCTTTGGGTCAATTGCCTTGAAATTTGTCGGATTCTTAGATTATAAAGATATATAAATATATACAAAATTTAGAGACAATAGATTGATAAACATAGAAAATATAGTCAAATTCAACTCTCATGCATTACAACATATTAAAGAACTAACTTCTTCAAAAAATGGCCTAAGCAATCGAATTATCGTTATCGATAATCACACTCACAAACGATTCGATTTGCCCGCTTCCGTTTCGAGGGTTGTTTCAGTCGTTGTTGTTGTTGCTGTGGCTGTGGCTGTGACTGCCACTCCTTCCATCGAAGTAATACTCATCGTCCTCGTCAGAGAGGCTGCTGCTGCTGCTCGGCTGGTGGGCAAGGAACAGTCGCGTCTCGTTGTCGTCATCGTCGATGTAGTCATCGTTGTCGTTGTTGCTGTTGTCGTTGTTGTTGTCAATTTCGTTGTGGTTGTCTCGGATATCGCCCTGACTTGATAGCCACTCCTCAATTGAGACATGCAATATATCTTCTCGCGTCTCGCTAAGATTTCCAGATCTCCTAATTTGCTCCCGTCGCTGTTGTAACTGCATTTTATGCTGCTGTCTCCGGCGCTTGCGCTCCCGGCGGCGGCTCGAGCCGCAGATGCAGAACTGTTCCATGTATTTGGATTTTGAAGCTGGCGTTGTGGAGCGACGCCGGCACGAGCTGAACCAACGCCTCTTGGACTTCCGTGGCTGCTGCTGCTGTGACTCCTCTGGCCGGCGGCTGTGGCAAGCGCGGGACGTGGACGCCGATTCACCGTCGGCGTGTCCATCTTGGAGTTGCGATGTTGAGAGTACGATATGACAGCCTCTTTTGGCTGCACCCGATTCGTGGCTGAACGACTCAATAAATCGCGACCCGTCAGACGATGAAATGTGGAGAGGTCGTGCCTGGAAAAGTGGGAAATTCCTAGTGTGCCATGTGGTATGTGGCATGTGGCAGATGAAGAACTTACCCCAGAATAGTTGTTAGATCTGGACCAGGCTCGTAGCAAATCAAGTCCTCGTCCCCGAGTATGTCGTGGTTGAGCGCCAAACGCATTTCCAGTCTTGGACTTAAGCCGCAACCAACGTGCGGCGCTGGGGCAGCGACTGCCGAACCTTGACCTGCTGCGTCCGCAGCGACCACCGGCGGCGCTGGCGTCGGCGTTGCCGCTGCAACTTGGCTGCTCGGCGTGCTGTTCGCCGGGATCGACTTTGTCATCCTCGAGGCTGTTGCTGATGAAGTGACTGAGTCGGCCGGCACTGCGGCACCCAGCAGGCAGGTCTCTATTATCGTTGACGATGGGCGTTTTGGGGCAGACACCGACGCTGCCGCCGGGGCCACTGCTGTTGCCGGCGCCACCGACACCGCCGCTGGCACTGGCGCTGATGGTGCAGAGATTCTGGTACTCGCAGGCGTTGTCTTTGACCCGGTAACGATTGTGGGCGAAGCGCTGGCGGCGTCGTCGACACCCGCCGAAGAGCCACTGTCAGCAATAGCGCCAGATTTTCTTTGAGGTGGCTGCTGCAATGGGAAAAGCAATGTGAGTATGAATGGAAGGATCTCCTTGGAAAACTTGTTTAACCAACCGTTTTGGCCGCTGCATCGCTTAGATTTGTCTGCGTGAGCAGCAGACGTCGAGGCGGCGGCGGTGGTGGTATAAATCTCGGTGGCTTGACGATGACTCTGGCGCCGCTGTTGGTAGTGCCGCTCCCGCTGCTGGTTGTTGTAGTAGTCGATGAGGGAGCTCGACTCGCCGTCGTCGCTGGTGACCAGCTGTTGGTCGTAGGCATAGTCGGCATCGCCGTATTCCTCGTCCTCATCATCATCGTCGTCGTTGTCATCGTCATTGTTGTGGTTGCAGTTGGCCGCTGTTCGAGTAGATACTCGCAGGATGAGGCCACTGGCGGTGGTGCTGGCAATGGCGGTTGTGTTTGTGTCTGTGATGTGATGGCCGTGGTGGGTAAGAGCATGGTGGTGCTCAGCGGCCGTGGACCCAATACTGTGGTAGCCAAATTCGGATGTAAGCGCTCCACGCTGGAGTGTGGCTCCACTTCCTCCTCCTCCTCCTCCTCCTCGTCCTCCTCCCCCTCCTCCGAATCCTCCGCCACCACCTGCTGCTCCCGCTGCGTCGTCCGGCTCCGCAACGCCTGACGCTGTTGCTCGCCCGCTGTTTGCGCTGTCTCGTCGCTTGAGCTTCCAGGCGAATCCTCTAGGTAGTGGCCATTTGTCGTTGCTTCCCCCTACCAATTGTTGGGAATAGAATTCAACTAATCAATTCTGGTTTTGATAAAGCATCCAATTTGCTGTTCTTGTGCTTGTTCAATGAGTGGTTCATATGGTTGTTTTTGGAGTAGTTTGTGGTTTCGGTTTTTGGATTTTGGTTCAGTCGTATTTGGAATTTGAATTTCAGTGCTTGGCTATCGATAGACAACGATAACGATAACGACAGCGATAACAATATTGAAATCGATATGCCATTGCAATTTCGTTGCATACATTCAGTGCTTGTTGTTGTAGTTGTTGTTGTTGTTCATTTTTGTTTTGGTCAATCGTTATCAATCACTTGTGCGTCTCTGTCTTGGCGTGTGATGTTTATGAGCTCGCAGTATTGCAGGATTGGCTAAAGCTTCACTAATTTCACTACAACTTTCTATATATATTTTATATATATATACACACATATGTATGTATATGCATATATACATACAGTTAAGCACACATACATACATATAACAATCAATAATAATAACAACAAGATTTACAATTAGAATTAATAATCGATAATTTGCGATAATAACGATAAGTGTTGATTGAAGCAAGTTTCAAACAGGCAAATTGCAAATACAGTTTACAGTGAACACAGAGAGAAAGAGAGAGCAAGAGAGATAATGTTTTATGTATGATTGATTGATCGATTGATTGGTTGATGAATGATGATTGAGCGTTTCATGATGTTGTTGAGCAATTGTTGTTGTTGCATATGGAAAAAAAGACGAGATGAGAAAATAAAAATCAATAAACGAGCAGTTCAATCAAATAACATCTTGATTGACTGATTGTTTGTCATGCATATAAAGCAACATATTCATAAAACATCTGCAGTATATTATATATTATAAATTTCTGTAAAACATTCAAACAAATTTGTGTACACTTTGATTGACTGATTGATGGCAAACATTTGAACTGTATTATAGTCATGGCTTTGTCAAAATAACATGTTTATAGCTTGGAAACTTTGCAAGAACTCTCAGCACTGGCTAACTTTTAGCAAGCATGTGCTTTGATTGATTGATTGACTGCAAACAGTTTATTAGTGTAGGCAGCTTGGCATGTGGATTTAACTAAAACTCAGAGCTTTATAGAATGTATTCATTCAAAGTATACATAATTGATTGATTGGCTGATTGATCGCCAGCATTTTAGCATTTTTTGACTTCAAACATATATTTTTGCTGAAAAACATTGATTATTTGTCATTGAAGCAAGCTTAATAATTTGATTGACTGATTGATTGGAAGTGTTTTGTTTTTTCCAGGCTCACGGAAAACTCGGAAAACTCCTGTAGGAAATCAACTGCAAGTGTTTGAAAATATCGGCTGGCCGAATATATAGTTTATCTTTATTTTATTTGATGGCACAGTTGCCACAGCGGCAAACAGTGTTGAGAAACGTTAGGAAAAGTGCTTTGACCTGGCCGATTTAATTTAGTATTTATTTGGTATTTTTAAAATTCTTTTTTTTTAGTTGATTTGCATTGATTTGTTCTAAATACGACCCACCTTTTTGATGTCATCGCTGTCCTGTTGGGTTTTCTCTTCGTCGCTTTCGGTCTCCTCCTCAAACAGGGGCTCGAGACGGCGTCTAAGCATAACAAGTATCGATATACGATATACGATTTTATGGTATGATAAATTTTTCGATTTCGATTTTGTTTTCAATTTGAGCGTGTGATGATGCATGGTTTTAATGATATAAATTTTGACATAAGTATTACGCATAAATTAGCTATGAATATACTTGAATAGAAACTACATAAATTGGATGGATTCGATTACTATTGATATAGATAAGACTATACATTTTAGCTGAATGAATAGTACGATTTGACTGTTGGGTCTGTTGGTCGATTGTTCAAAGGAACTAGACTAGCCCGAGATGAACTATAGTAGTATATATACGATATACGATATACAAAATATATACGATATATATGTTTTCTATATAGTTAAATGGGGTTTTCTTTTAGGCGAATTGTATTCAAATGTTTGTGGGAATTACAAGTGATTGGATTTAAGAATGTACAAAAGAAACACCTGTAAAAACTACAAAAGAAAATAAACAAAAAGAAAAAATATGATATATATTCAAAAAGGGATAAATACTTAGTTATATAAGCACTATTTAGAACTAGAGAACTGACTTATTTTAGTTTATTTATTTTTTTTAAACAATTCTTCTTTGATTTTAGGCTAAGCTAATGCTGCTACCGTTTTTAGCTAGTTAGCTACGATTTTGACTCGTAACTCTCTGGTCTTAGATATATATATATATCGATATATATCGCTTGCTTTAACTGTTACATACCGTGGCAGTAATCCTCTTATGGTACTCGCCGTCATTGGCGGCGCCATCAGCAGCTCATCCATCATCAGTTCGGTATCATCGTCATCATTCAGCGAGGTGCTGGACTTAGTGGGCGACTGTACCAGGTTTCGTATTATTAGTACCAAAATTTCTTCTTAACACTCCGTGTCCTACTTACCGAATGCGTATTCTCCGAGTTAATCAACTGCATATCATCATTGTCGCCACCGCTGGTCGGCGTGCCCCACACCTCCTCCCCGCTGGTGGCACCCGATGTACACTCATCCATCTGCTCGTCTGTCTCCGAGGCCGTGTGCACCTGCTGCTGTTGCGCCTCATTCGCATTCCAGCGACCCAAATACTTATCGATAAACGCCCGCGATTCCTCGAAAAAGGACATTTTGTCGCTGACAAAGGCTCCGGCACGATTGGTCCAAGCACCGCTGGCCAACACGTCACCATTGCTGATCTTCACACTGGAACAGCTGGCCATGTCGTGTAGATTCTGTGCCAAAGCCTTGTCGGCGGCAGCATCATCCACGTCCTCGTCATCGGCATCGTCGTCATCGTCATCCGCATCGTTGTCGCCATCGTTCTCGGCATCCTCGTTCAGCCCATTCTGTGTATAAGCTTCCAGATCATCCTCCAGCTCATCGGAGGGCAACTTCTCCAGGCTGGACATGGTGCCAAAGCGTCGCAGTGCATTGGTCATCGGTCTGTAGGGCGGCTCCTCCTCCAGCGGTGACTCATCGCACGAATCCTCGGGTATGTTCTCAATAATTGCCTGGCGCGGTTGCTTGGCCGTGGTGGTTGAGGTGGTGCCCGTTGTGACTTTAGCTTCCGCCGTGGCACTCACTGCGCCCACACTGTTGTCCCACACATGTGTGCTGGTCTTGGTTAACACCGCATCTGGCGTGGGCGGCACCACGGCTATGGTTGGCGTTGCAGACAATTCTTTGGCCTCCAGTCGCGGCTGACCGCATAGCTTGGCTGCGGGCGCAAACTGCGCCAAGCCGATGAGCATAAGGGACAGCTGCTCATCCTCCTGGCGCTGCACAGCGGTGGCTCGCTGTTTCGGTGATTCCAACAGCTTGCAAGTTTGATGTTCCATTTTATCCGGCGACAGCTGGGATTGGGTAAAATCCTCAGGTGTGCAGCGGCAATGGCAGGCAGCGTATTTGGCAGGCGAGCCGCCAGCTCCAACTCCAGCTCCAGAGCGTTCACTGCTGCGCATAATGCGCGCCGTTTCCGTGATGGTGACAATCGCCTTCACCTGCTGATTCGCACGTGGTCGCGCCGGCTCCTGGCTCTGCTGTGCCACAATGCGTGTTCTGCGTGGCGGCGGCTGTGGTTGCGCCTTGGGCGAACCTGAGGCAGAACCGGAACCGGAGGCGCCAGAGCAATGACCATTGGCGAGTGGTGTTGCTGCTGTCGTCCCCGACTCCTTTTGTTGTTGTTGGTGTTGCTCTAAAACGCGTAGCTTTGTTTCGACGGCGACCGCGCTGCTGCAGCTGCTGCTATTCGGCATGGCGCCAACGCTATCATCCGTGGGATCCTCTGATTGCGACAGAGACAATTCATCCGTGATTAGTTGCGCCACATCACTCTCGGTATCGCCGGTCTCACGACGACTACCGCTAGCAACTACCTTGGAGGACAGCTCACCGGTGATGGTGCTGCTCGACATGCTCGTAACGCTACCCGTACCCGTCCCTGTGCCAGCACCAGTTTCGGCACCACCACTTGCCGCAGCTATGGCTGTGCCATTGAGCTTACAGCAGCGATTGGGCGAGGATTGACTGTGCTGCACCTTCAGGGAGTTGCAGAGCAACGAGGACCCACCGCCGGCTGGCAAAGTGGCTGGGTCTGTTGCCGAACCACGACTGCCGCTGCCACCACCACCCGTTGTGCTGCTCTGCTGGCAATTCTTGTGGCAATGACGACACACTGCCAACTTGTCTAGGACTATGGGACTTGAGCGTACGGTGATCTAAGCAATGGTCAAATAGCGGGAAAAAAGCCAAATAGCAATACAAAATATGCAAAGTAGTGGCTATGGCGACTCACCTGGCTATCCGATGTGGTGCTGTGCGATTGACTTATCTGACTGGTGGGCACCTCCGCCTCCGAATAGATATCCGAGGTGGCGCTCATGCTGAGCTCCTCCACGCCGCTGAGGCGCTTACCACCAAAATTTGGCTTGGCCGAGAGTCCACCATTCTCCTTGGCCAAATTGAGCTCCTTGGTGCGTTTCTCCAGCTGCTGCCGCGTCCAGTACGTGATGCGTTCATCCTGTTCACTGTCGCTGTTGAAGATCAGCTGCTCGTCCTCGGCGCTAATGTTCTCCTGCGAGCGTGCAATGGCCGCCAAACGCGCCTGTTGCTGCTGCTTGTCCAGCTGACCCTTCATCCAGTTGGCCAGGTGCAGGGCACTCGACTTGGGTGTGCCCGTCTTGTTGAGTATGCGACACTTCTCATCGATCAGCAGCTCGATCTGCTCCACGGCATGGCCATGGCTACTGCTGCGATGCTGCTGCAATAATTGAATATAGAACTTTCAAGGATGGGTCTATTCCAAGCCCCTGCCCAGTCCCCAATCCCCAATACCCAATCCCCAAGCCGAACCAGACACACACGCACAGCTGCCCGACGTTGCTTGCAAAAATTAAAATTTGTGATGGGCTCATAAGAATTTTGTTTAAATATTAATCTAAATTTGCTTAAATTGTTCTCTTTGACTTTTGCCTTTGTTTAGCCATTTTGCCATTTGCTTTTGACTTTTTTCTTATTGTTTTTAGCTTTTTTTATATATATATTCTGTCTTGGGTTTGCTTACGAGAAACAGAAATAATAAAAACGCGATATGATTTTCAGTATTATTTATTTGACTTCGTTTTGGTTTTAGGCCATCTTTGATTAAAAACGCTTGCACTTGCAGAAAAAGATAGATAGATAGAGAGAGATAGAGGTTAATAGTAACGATAACGATAACGATAACAATAACGATAACAAATGAATGTTTGCTTTTTTCAATAATAAATTAAAGACAAAGCGACAGAAGTTGTGCAAATTGAACTTAACTAAAACTAAACTGAAATTGAGTCCATCACAATTTTTAATTTAACAATTTTGGTTAATGCATTTGGTCCAACTGATCAACTGATCAACCAATTTTGAACGTAGGATAGTTATACCAGGAACCGGGAATGGTTTCAAGTTTTCTTTTTTTAACTTTTACTTTTTCTTCTTTTCTTTTTTCCTTTTTTTTGCATAACATTTATAACATTTTGGGCAACGTACAGAGTGGTACAAAGTGAGTGCTCGGTGGGCGTTTTTCATTTTTTTAAATATTTTTTTTTCATTTGTTGTTGGGAATTGAAATAAAAAGAAACATCACAAGCGTTTTTAGTCAAAGAATCATTTGGTTTTTATTATTCATCGTTTCTCAAACTCAACTCAACTCAACTCATTTCAAACTCAACTTTCAACTATTCTCGTCTTATGCAAAATAATATGAAAAAATATGGTTTATATATGTTCAAAATTTGTCTATAAACAAATCCTATGATATACAATTTGTTATATAGTGGTTTGTGTGTGTGTGTATGAGATTACATAGTCATTGTCGAGCTTAAGATAAAGGTAAAAATCAGGGAAATTAACTACAACTACAGCAACTTAGGCTTTGCTCAATAGGACAGCGCGCACACGTGTCGGATACTTAATAATTTTATGTTCTTTCAATGGCATGTGTGGGTTTATGTGTGTGTGGGTGAGTGTGTATAATGTTTACCTTTTATAAAAACAATGTTTAGTATAATGCAATCTGACAGGACAATGACACGAAATGGGTCGGGAAATTGTGTGGAGGGACGTAAATTGAATGTCTAGAGCATGGACGGATGTGAAAATTTGTTTATCTTAAAAAGATTGGAAATTTTTAATAAAACAATTTGCTCATTTGCTACGGATTTAGCTAAATAGGTTGTTATCTTATTAAACAGAAATGAAAACCCTTGTGATATCATCACAGGACAGCTGCTTTAAGGACTTTGCAGTTGCCAGAATAAGCGTGAGCTTCATATATATAAAATTTATAATAAATTTTACGTAGTTAAAACCATATATCCTTATGCTTAATATAATTTTTAAATTAAACTTTTCATACAAAAGTAATGTCTCTTAATAATTTTCCACTTTTGCTTCCAACTTAGGTATACTAATAGTTCCTATCGATTCACTGTTCACTCGAAACCCTTTTCCACTTCAGTCCTCGAAGTTCCTGTTCAATTGTTTAACGCTGGCTGTTTCTAGAAGTTATATGTATATAAGAAATTTAATTATAGCATAAAAATATATTACTTCGAATGATCACAACTGAAATTGAAACTGTGCCAGTAAAGCCAAAGCGAATAATGATATATGAATTATTTGCTCTCTGAAATATCAAATTAGTTGCAAGCAAAAAAATCAAAGTAATGAATCCTGACAAAAATTGACAACAAACTAAAAAAACTCATATCTAACATTGAATAAA
Organism: Phorticella flavipennis; assembly: GCA_037040045.1. Classification (NCBI taxonomy): domain Eukaryota; kingdom Metazoa; phylum Arthropoda; class Insecta; order Diptera; family Drosophilidae; genus Phorticella; species Phorticella flavipennis. The sequence goes on from JBANCY010000056.1 coordinate 46,179, forward strand.
GATCCTTAAAATTGTATTTTTAATAATGCTAATAAAATATAGTAAATATATCAGCGAGGAGCTCCCTTAATGACCCTAAGAAGTATTGAAATTAAAAATATATAATCTATTAGCTAATATATAGTTTTGATAGATTAAAATATGTCATTCCGAAATGTATAAATTAACAGATATTTAATTCATTCTGAATCTGCCTAAAATTTGTGCATCAGCCGCGAAGTATGCAACAAAATTTGAAGCCAAGCTAATGGCTAATGGCGCTTGCCGCCATTACGGAAGCGTCTGCAATATTTATGTGCCAGCGCTGAAAAGTATGCAACAAATTGCAAGAAACTTAACGACAGGATGGAAAATTCATATATTTTCCTTAATTTCAAATAAAACAGTTGGATTACTTGAGGCTGACTTATGATTTTCAAGTTGTTTAACCTAAATACATTTATCCGAAGGTATCTTTATAAGTCATTATGACAACTCATTAATTTCAAATTGAATGATTGTATCTTGTCATAGAAAGTGGAAGAAAAGTCATTGCATGATTTGAGTCGTAAAATTAAAGCTACAAAGTATTATATAGGGCATGCAATATGTGACTCTCACAGTGTTAATGGGTGTGTGTGTGTGTTTGTGTGTGTAGGAAGGGTGCACCTATGTGTTTTATGTGTATCCACTTATGAGCAACTTCCCCAAGCAATAAAACGCTGCTCATAGCTGGCATTAATTGACATTGATGTATTGGTGAGAGAGAGAGAGAGAGAGAAAGGGTAAGAGTGAGACAGTAGATAGTATGCCCGAAGGAGTGGCAGGAGTTCAATGTCCTGTCCTGTCTTGTGTGATTGCATTACAAACTTGGCGCTTGGAATGAGCAAAGTTTGTTAAAGTTACAGTTGAATAGTTTCTAAATTTAGCGTATATATCATATTTATATGTATATGTATATATATGTATATATATAAAGATCTGTATGCTAAAAATGATGCTATATACACAAAAAATGTGCCGAAAGAGCTCTGAAATATTGTGTTTTTTTGGTAAACTAGAATAACATTATGTGGCAGCATTTTTTGGCTAAGGTTAAACTTAATATTAAATACTAAATATATAATATATATTCATAATGGATCAAATTGAACGCAAAAATTGAGCGTAGCTAAATGGTTAATATAAATGGTTTTATATAATATAACAACAACAATAACAATAGTATAATTTTCTTTTATCAATTTTGGCGCGCTTTTCTACAAAATGGAAGCATTTTTTTTTGGGTTTCTTTTTTGACATAATTTTTTTCTGATTGGCAAAAATAATTCAATTGAATTTTCTAGGATGTTAAATATAAGAATAATAATTTGATGTATAAAACAAAGTGTCCCTGCTCGGGCGCACATTTTGAGGTTATGTCCCCAAAATGTGTGATTCTCCAACGTTTATTTAGTACGGTTCGTTTTGTGTATATTTTGACTATCTATGACATATGTACTACTCTATTAGTTGCTAAACTATAAACTAAATTGTCATCGTGTTTTTGATTTAGGACTAAAACATTACAAATCTGCTTGACTTCTGTCCTATGATTCAATAGTTTTATGGTGATATTTACACACTCAATTGTCTAGGTGTATTATTTTAAATACGGGGTAATACGAATACGAGAAGAAGTACATACAGTATATATATATATATATATATATATATATATATATATGTATATATAGAGAGCAAGAGATACGAGTATATGAGTATATATTTATATATAAATATATTGATCGAAATTGTTAAGTTTCTGGAGCATTAAAAGTGTTTGCACTGAATGCACTCAGAAGTTTTACACGCGAATGGATTGTGGTGGGAGTTAGGGGAAGAAGAAGAAGAAGAAGAAGAAGAAGAAGTAGTTGTTGAAAGAAGGGTTGGATTTGGGAGGGGCTGTGGAGGAGTGAGTGCAAACGAGGCAACACTCTATGAAAAATGCCCATTTATTATGTGTACGAATAAGAATACGAATACAAATACGAATATATATGTATATATATATGAATACAAATACCAAATACAAATACGAATACGAATAAGAATACGAATACGATTATGTCAATATATGTTTTCTTTATCAACTATAATTAACGTTTTTAGCTGTGCATCGTCATACAAAAGACAATTGAAATTTGATTATCAAAAACTTTGTACAATTTGATCATACAAAAGACTCAAATACCAATTAATGCCAAGTTGTTTTTAGCCCATTTTAAAAATTCTTGGTAACTCTTGCAAGGGATCTGTGATCTCTCGTTCCTCTTGATTTTTTACGCTAATTTTTTTTGTTTTCGTATAGTTACATATGGTTTTTACCCCCTTAAGGCAATCGTTTGTTACATCACACACATTTTTGCTGATTTTTTACTGAACAAGTAGCTCATTCGAAACTTATATATGGGGTCCTGGCCGGAGTAGCCTCATAATAATTCCCAACAAGTCGTAAAGCAAAGAGAACAAGTTGAGCAAAGAGAGCCAAGCAAATTAGCCAAAAAAAGCTAAAAAAAAATAGGTCAAAGACAAGGAACTTAAGCTGTGCAACGAGGTAGCTTCTTCCAGAGACTTAGTACAAAAAGAGAGATAGCGCTAGTGCTAGAGAGAGCGAGAGAGGGGGACTGATTGGGTGAGAAGTTACTTTTGGGTTTCATAGATGTGTTTTCTATGTCTTTTGGGTGGTTGTCTAAGCTCATTTATTCAAAGATTGTGCTGTTTTTTTTTGGGATTTGTTTTTGGGTTTTGGTTATTTTCTTCTTGGGTTTTGAGGGGGGTCAAGAATTGTCTCGATTGGCCGCTGCTCAGTTTCAGTTAACAGCCAAAAGTCAAATCACAGATCCAATGAATCCGGCGGCGTCGGCCTGGTGGGTAGCATACCAAATGGATCATCGACAACAACGCTATCATCATCGCTATCATCGTCAGCGTCCGTTTGGTTTAAGCCACCAGTACCAGGAGCGGCACCGGAACCGGAGGCGGCGCCACCAGCAGTGCCCACGCCATCATCATCGCCCAGAAACATGCATTCTTCGACATCCGTATCATAGCACGGATCCAAATTGACCTCATTCAACTGCAGATCCAACTCCAATAGATCCCAAGAGCCGCCGAATTCAGCTAGCGGTATATTGGTGGCACGCCCACTGGCGCCACCACCAGATGCACCAGCAGCACCCGCTGGCGGCACAAAGTCGTTGGAGAAGGCATCCGAGTTGCAGACCTGCGAGCTGGGCGATATATTCGGCGTGGGCGTTTCGGGCGTGGTCAGTGACACCTGTTGCACCACATGCGTGGACTCGTCTATAAAGGAACGACCCACCGAACTGAGACTGAACTCGAGCAGCTTCTGCGCATGACTCGGCGCCGCCGGCTCGCTGCTAGCCTCGGGTATGGCTGTCAGGCACTTGCTGCTGGCGCTGGGCAGCGATTGCGCCGAGATTTGTGTCAGGGTTTGGGTCACCGTTTGAGCCGTGAGGCTGGCGCTGCTGCTCAGGCAGGAACTGTTGGTGTTATAGCGACGCAGTGAGCTGTCGGCACTTACCCCAATGGCGCCAACACCGCCAATACCAACGCCGCCACCACCGCCGCCGCCCACGCCGTTTGGCATGGAGCCGCCGCAGCTGCGCACACCCGACTGTCGGGCGGGTGAGGTGGTGCGGGATGGCAGCGATGCTGAGCAGAGCTGCAACTGTGTCTGTGTGCTGGCCGTAATGTGGGCGTGGTTATGCGTGGGCGCCGCGACTGGATGATGCGTAGCCGTCGGCACCAGGGCACTGGCCAAACGCTGCAGATTCTCATAGGAATCGGCGCTGTCCAGGCGCTTGCTGCGAAAGAGACGCACCTGCTGTTTCTGCTGCTTCAGATTGATGCTGTCCAGCGAGGGTAGCTTCATCGAGCCCATCGAAGCCGAGGTCATGCCAATATCACTCAACGGCACCAGTGTGTTCAGCACATCCGGCGAGTCCAAGGGGCTGGACAAGGGCGTGGAGCCCAAGGCGGCATTTACCAAAAAGCTGCAAGAGTTACGGGTTAGAGGATTGGTGCACAAATCCGGAAATCCGGAGCTCATCTTACATTTGACGCTGCAACAGATTCTGCCAGACAGCCTTCAGTTCCAGCGATGGCGCACGCAGTATAAGACTCTTTCGCCGCGCGCCACGTTTGGGCGTGCGGGTCAGATCCGGTGCACAGTAGCCCGTCGGACTTTCCGCCAATCTGCCATTGGGATCCACAGTCAGTCGAAACTCGGTGGCTGCAAGAAGAAGAATCACCATTTAGACCAGTCGACCAGATCATTTGTCACTTTAGCTCACTTTTCTTGCGCATATGAAAACAGGAGTCCACCACATTGGCTATGGGTATGGGTTCCTCGGTGATGAAGAGCACCCGATCCCGACTGACCTTCGCAAAGACAATGATGTCGCTGAAGAGCAGCGTCCAGTATGGCTTGATGGAGCGACCCTCCACGCGGGATAAATCACCGCCAAATATCCACTGACGTCCCTGCACGGCCAGCGTGAAAGGTTTGCACTTGGTGAACACCATGCGCGACTCCAGATCCTGCAGCGTCAGCAGCGGACGACCCTCGCCGAGTGGTTCCATCAGGCCGCTGCTGACAGTTATCTCGCGATATGCCGCCTGCAGTTCACCGATCACAGTGCTAAAGTTCTTATGCTCCTCGGTGTCCACATGGCAATTGCTGGCCAGGAGCTGCATCAGTTTCAGTATTTCCCGAAAATGTTGCAGCGGACGGTGTATGAACATTGTGAGATCCGGACGCTTGCGCGGCACAGCCGGCTCTGTGATGAACGCAATAAACTCGGAGCCCGTCTGCCGGGATTTGTTGACCAGGACGCAGTCGGCCCGCTTGATGCCATTGCAATACTTTTTGTAGGCGGCACAAATGGCTGTGGTTTTGGACAAATAAACCCGGGAGGCGAAGTTCATGTGCGGCTCCTGATCCTGTTCGTTGCTGCACAATTGATCCAAAATATCCTCGGCAATGCGCAGCAGCTCATCGATGTTCTGGAACAGCGTGCGATGATCATTCGGTGATATCAGATCCTTACGCTCCTGCAGAGGCTGCACAAACCGCTGCAGGCCAAAGTGCAGGGCAGCGGTGAAGTTCTGCTCCCGACTGATCAGTTGGAGTAGAAAGCGACGACGGTTGTCCGTAATGGGCACGATGGACTGTGCACGGGGGGTAGGCGAGTAGAGATAGAGCGGGCGAAGAGAGAGAAAGTAGGTTAGTACAAGGGAAAGTTTATTTATATATAGAAAATGTTATTTTATTAAAGTTTCTCTAGCTTTAGTCTCTCCAGATAAAATTGCCTGGAAATTATTTATGATCTTTTACCAAATATTGAGTAGTAGGAACTTTTAGATAAGTTGGAAGTAAATATGTACAAGGCATCTTCAGGGTCTTTATTAGCTTGAAAAAAAGATATTACATATAATCGGTTCATTTTTCTGACAAGAACAGACAGATCTAACTTAATTTACGGAAAGGCAGACCTATTAAATTCTCCGACTTTCAATTAAAGACGTTGAAATGGGTAAACTTTAGATTATGATGTGAAACTCACAGGAAATTATCTGCTGAGAAGAAAATGTTCACTCAGGTTACACAGAAACCCATCCGATTCGATAATTTTTTGTTAATTTGGTTCTGTTCAAGCGTTACTTTTAGAAGATATAATCGCAAGATGTAAAAATCATTCTATATCATAGAACTTTTCTAAAAAACTACGGGCACTTTTTCCATAGAAATATAATTCAGATCTTTAAGTGTTTGAACCTGAGCTTAAAGCCCTAAAGTAAATATATGTGTTTTTGGAAAATTTTCATTCTGGTCCTGCTCTGTGCTTGGACCAGCTATAGCTAGACCATGAAGCTCTGTGTTTACCATCTGACTAGGTAAATATTATGAAAGATTTTCTGCACGAAAACCCATTAAATATTGTTGTATATACTCCATATGCTTTTGAACAATTTTTTATAGTTTCAAACTTGAAATGACCCATTCGAGGCACTCTTTTTCAATCGATAGAAGACATAAAAAACATTTCGAACCTTAAACGTTTTATTGATTGGATTAGTCATTGACATTTCGAAATGAGTGAACTTTGAAGACGATAAACTGGAAGGTGAATGAAATATTTCGTGTTGTATATGGACTAATCCATATATATGGGGCCTCGGTGGTCCAGTGGAAAGCGCACTGTCCCGCCAAACAAGAGGTGCGAGGTTCGAGTCCCGCTCATGCCTTTAGGCATGACCCTCCTAGAAAATCTAGGTTGTGGCGTAGGATTTGAAATCCACCCACATAAAAATGTTCTTCAATGAAGGAAGCAGAAATAGAGAAAAACTAGTGCTTCAGGTTTTGACCCGAATGGGTTGTTATGGCCATATAATAATAATATGGACTAATCCCAAGGGAGATAGCTTGTTACTAAAAAATTCTAAGGTCTTAGGTCTCAGGTTTTAATTCATAGGTCTTGGGTTTTAGGTCTTAGGGGTTAGGTCTAAGGTATTAGGTCTTGACATCGTGTAGATTATCGAGCAAAATATTATAATCGTCAAGGTAACACTTGATTCTATTAAAGATCTCACGCCTGATATATGGTAAATTAGTGTAATGCATAAGGAAATCATTTAGGTGTGTGTGGCAGGTGTTAATCATGGTGTAAAAGTTAAGGTCTGAGAGCTTTTTGGGTTCTCGAACCGAATTGCGCAGTGAAAATAAGAAAGAAAAACAAAAACAAAGTGGAAGTTGAAGTGGAAAAGGAAAGGCCAGGGGAAAGGGAAAGGTAATCAAATGGAACACATAAAAAATCCAATTAAGCCCAAGGAATAAAAAAAAACAAACCACAAAAGGACTAAGTTTGGTTCGTCGAATGTTTGATACTCTCTTCGAAGTTTTGGTGTAAAAATTATTTGTTCCAAGGGTGATTCGAGCCTTCAAGCTAATAAATCCTTAGCTCGAAGAAATATTCTAATTTGGGATACAATTTTTTGAATCTAATAAATCTTTAGGAACGAAATGCGCAAACAAAGAAGAAGAACAGAGTCTTGTTTTTGTCTCTAATTTTGAATGCTGGCTAAAATCCATGCTAATACACCGATCATTTAGAAACTTGGTGGGATAATATATAATAGGGATATACAAATGTGTATAAAATTTAAAAGCAATAACTTTAAGAATATAGAAAATGTGACCAAATCATGAGAATAGATTATATTCGAACGATGCTGACAAATGTGTTGACAGATTAGATAAGAATTCCCTCAGCTAAGCTTTATTGCGAAAAACGACTACTGAGTTATGGTATACGCAAATGGACGGAGAGAGGGGCATGTCCAAAATCGATTTCTTAAGACCTCTCGACCATTCGGGAGACGATAAGATATAAAAAAAGAATAAAAATATAAAACCAAATTAAGTTTTATTGTCAAGCGTGGGTCATACAAGGGTTGGTTTTAGGGGGGTTTTAGCGATAGGCAAAAAAAATATTATGCATAATTTAAGTACGTATATATAGATAAAATCGTATAAACATTTGAATGGTAAAAACTTAAACCGTTAAACTTAACAATAATGCGCTAAACATATATACAAAAGCAGAGCACAAAAAAAACATTTATGGGAAAAAAGATGAAGGAGACAAATACAAATACAATGACAAATTTAATAAGAGTAACTAAAATTAGACGTTGTCTTGGTGTGTGTGTGTGGGGGGAGGGGTGTGGGGGTGTATGGAGGTGTTACACTTTAGACAATAACCCCTTTGCCTACCTCCTTGCTGAAGGTAACCTGTGGCAGATGCAATCGCCGCTTGGCCGCCTCAATGGACGAGGTGGTGCCGGAGCAGGCGGTGGCTGGCCGTGACATGTGATTCCCCATGAGTTGTGGACGCGTGTTGCTTGTGCGCTGCACCATTGTGTGCTCCTCGCTGGCCACGCCTACACCTACGCCCACGCCCATGCCCATGCCCATGCCGACGCCCACACCCAGGCCGCACTGCTGCTGACGCAGTTGGGTTTGGCTCTGGCTCTGGTTCTGACTCTGGGACTGCGTCTGCTGCTGACTGTTGTAACTGGCTGTTGGCTGGGTGATTGTTGCGCTGGTTATGGCGTTGATGGCCATGTTGGCGCCCGCGCCTGACCTTCTGAATATCTCCAACGTCAAGGACGAGCCCTGCGATCGTATCAAATTCAGAACATCAGCCTCGGGCATCGTGACCACGTTGTGTTTGTCGACAAAGATGACATAATCGCCGGGTAGAATGCCACAACGATCCGCCGACAGGCCGCCCTCCACCTTCTCCACGCGCGGCGGATGTGTCCACACAATCGAGAAGCCAAAACCGCGCTCCTCCGTGCGTGTCAGTCGTTTGGTCATCGTAAACGGTGTCCGACCCGTCGGCTGGCGTCCAGTGTTCAGTGTGGAGCAACGTCGTGCTGCACTGCCTCCATTCATGTGATTCGCATTGTTGGCATTTGCATTGGCATTCGCTGCACTGCCCGAGGTCAGACTGCCGAGCCCGGTGCCGGAGCCAGTGGCTCCACCAGTTGTACTACCGCCGGTTGTGTTGTTCGCATTGCCATCGGCGGGTGGATCCAGTTCGAGGAAACGCAAGAAGAGATTCTCGTCGGCATCGCGCTGATGCAGCGCCTTCTTGCTGAGCACCATGGGCTGTTGCGATAGCTGCTGCTGGGACAGCTGTTGTGGCTCATCCTTGCCATTGCCGGCCATGCTGTCGATGCTGATGCTGATGACATCATCAGCGGCAGCAGCAGTAACAGCGGCGGTTGTGATGTTGTTGGTGGTGCCATTGGATTTAAGCGGTGCTGACATTGTTGTCATGTTCTGTGCTTTGGGACTTGGTTTCTCCTGCTGCTCCAGCTGCTGATCCTGTGGACGGCTGCTAGCGTTGCTTATGGGCGTCTCCTTGACAGGGGTATGCGGCTTGCTGCGACAGCTATGAAGGCATCCCTGCGAGTGCAACTTGTAGGTGCCGGAACTGTTGTAACTCTGCTGCACTAAGGCGTTCAATGGAAATGTAAGGCAACCCAGGAACTCACTGCGTCTGCAAGGGAAAGGAGAAGGTTGATAGAGGTTAGAGCTTGTTGGGTAACACGATGAGTAAGCAAGTTGTAGGAGTTGAAAACAAGTCTGCGAGGGTTTTCAGGAAATGACTTAGACCAAGGGAGGAAAAAAATCTTTAAGCCATACGAGGGAGACGGGTTTGTCGAGGAAATGGCGGCTAAGGATGGTTCAAAAGCTGAAGAAGGATAAAGGATCAACAAAACCTACACATGTCTAGAGATATTATATAGAGAAAATGCTTAGCTCATCGATCTAAACGTTCTGTGCATCTTGCTTTGACTCAGAACCATATCACTCCCATAATTCTAAACATAACCTCAAAAGGTTTCTATGTCCGTTTGAATAAAGCCGGGAAACATAAAAATGGGGTACCGTGCCTTGAACAACATAAAATTATCTTTAACTAAATTTGAAATTTTTATTTCACAAAGAATTTTAAAAGGAAGACAAAGAAAGGAAGGGATAGGCAAAGTAGAAAAAAGTACAAAAATATTTCTTCCAAAGTTCTTAAAAAATAAGTCATAATAGTTTTCAGCGATGTCGAGTAGATCCCACAAAATATGTGAAAATGTTGAAGGTATTTCAAATTGATCCCACAAAATAGTATTAGAAAGCCATGAAATAGTATGAAAATAATAAGATTTTTGCAGATTACTAATGTCCTTGGACAGACCCATGATCCAACTACTACTCCTAAAAGGTCCATCAAGTTCTGTACAATCCTTAAAATGTCTTATAATTTCATGTAAGCTTGAAAGCTATACTTGAAATTAAAGATTAGCAAGTATTACATTACTTAGAAAGTCTGTGAGCAGGGACTGTTTTAAGGTCTCAAAAGGTCCTATCCGGATCTGCTATTTCCAAAAGTAAAGGTCAACTGCTTTTGGAAGTGAAAACAATTGGCCCCAATTCATTAGGGCTTATCAACTCGAGGCTTAGCAAATCCCGCGGCACTTCCTGCTAGATTATCTGGGCTATTCCCAACTAATAGACCCCAGAAGGACGTGGTTCAAAGTGCTTGGGGCTTAATTGGTTTACGCAGAACAAGACTTGGCATTATCTGGCCATGAGGAAATGGAAACTATTTTGAATACGCTTACGTATTTTACTTAACACAGTGCAAATCAGATAAGCGTAGAATTTTTGGTCAAGGGCAAAGTGGAGGGACTGCTGCATTGCTGTGTTGCCACCTTTTTCATTTTTCATTTTGTTTTGTTGCTTGAGGTCAAGTCAAAATGATTGAATATACGCGCCTCTGACGTCTGATAATGCCATTTATATTTGGTTATTTATATGTGCATATAGTATATATAGGAACGCGACTTTTTGCGTCACGTTGCAAGGGTGGCGGACAGACAGATAGACGGTCAAAGAGATGGACCTATGGATAGACGATAACACAAAACACCCGCTGGCGTTGCCCCTTTTGCGAGCTCGAAAGACTTCCGCTTGAGGCACGCAGCAGCTGCGGTACGTGACATAAATCAATTAGCGTCTAAGCTCTTATGCCACACAGACACACACACACACAGACAGACACATACACTATATGTATATATATAGCTAACACAAATGGCGGGCCTGGCCCCGGAAATGCGCTTTAGTCCTCGCGAAATAACCTTACCGTGCGCCCACTACAAAATGCTTTGGCTCTTTGAAGGCTGCTTTTTTGTGGTCTGTCGGTCTGTCTGTCTGTATGGCTATATGTCTGTACGCCTGTGTGTCTTTATAGGGTACTCTATAGGCGCCCGGCTGTAAAGTTTTTAGCCCGCGTATTTGGGTCAGTTTTTATTGATTTTTGTCGTTGTTTTTGTTGTTGCTGCGATTGCAATCGCATTTATATGCTGGCGTTTTCGGAGTGCAGCCTGCCTTTTTCGGGGACGTACAACCTACGCTCCATGGCTTAAGTAAATTCAAAAATTGGGGCCACAGTGCATTAAAAATGTAACAAGCTAACAGAGACAACACACACACACTCACAGGGGAGGCCCCAAAAGAAGGCATATAAAACGCAGCCTAAAAGCAGACTATGAATAATTTATCGACATTTGTCTTTGGGTAAATTTACTTAAAATGCTTAACGAGGCATTTGGAGCAAAACTATTTTACAAATGTATACATTATGCATGCATAACAAATGGCGACAAAACTGTCTTTATGTGCGTGTATCTGTGTGCCTCTGTGTGTCTGTGTATGTGTGTATGTGTGTGGCAATTCCCAGGTGTGCATTTAGCTCTGCTGACAGCGACAATTATTAGTTGTTGCCCAGCTTTGACCTGTGGCCATTGCATAATAAAACTACTAAAACATTTGCCTATCGATTTGACACGGAACCAACAGTAAAACGAAGCAACTTTCGCATTTGAACTATTATCATATAACGCACATCTAACGTCATGCATGACTTAAGAGCGCGCGCTCCAGAGCAACTTCCCGTACTTTTCGTCTATTTATTTCCCTGTTTGTTGTGTTCATGTCCTTGAATAAACACTGCAAAATTAACAGAGCCCAAAAAACAAAAAAAAAAATGGTGTTAATAAACACAGTTAACACGCAACGGCCACAAAGGCAGTCACATTTTAAAGCACAAATCGCTTTTCGCATGCTGCCCAAAATTATGCTACACAAAAAATAATAGAAAAAACAACACGCACACAAGCACAGACACACATATAAGGCGCGCGCCTGGCACACACACACACTCAAAGTTATATAATTTTTGTTGCATACTTTTAAGCGAGCAAAAATACACACTTAAAAAAATATTAGTACTAAGAAAAAATTGTTAGTAAAATTTTGACAATTACTTCAAACTCTGCTGCTGCTGCTGCTGTTGTTGTTGTTGTTGCTGTTGCACACACTTTTTGGCATTTGTTTAAAATTTTTATTTATTTTATTTTTTTATTATTATTTTTTTTATGTGTTTATTTAATGTTTTGCTGTTTTTGTTATCCGCGTGCTGCGCTGTGTGTGGCTTTCGTTTCTTTCTTTTTTTTTGGGTTTAACGCAGAGCGTTGCCAGCCTGTGCCGTTTTTGCGTCTGCGTCGCACGAGCTGAACACTCGAACTGAGAGACCCAGCCAACTGTGGGAGAATTCGTTGGCTGAAAACCAGGCTGGCAATTTTCTGCCTTTTAGCTGGAAAGCAGCGTTTGGCGTCTCTTGGCCTAGAGACCAGAGGCCAGAGCTGTGCGGCGCATGCGCTGGATCTGCGTCTCTGGACGTATTCATGGAAGTGGCAACAGTGGCGTAGCCAAGGGGGCACAATATTATTGTATTAACAACCCAACGTTTTTCTAACATGGGTCATGTTATTGACAGGACTCGAACCCGCAGTTATTGAGGCCATAACAACCCTATTGGTTCACAGCTTGAAGCACTTTTTGCATTTATTTCTGCTTTCTTCACCGGAGAACTCTTTTTTACGCGGTTGGATTTCAAATCCCATGCCACTACCTTGTTTTTCTAGGAGGGTCATGTTATCGACATGAGTGGAACTCGAACCCGCAGTCTCTCGTGGCCATAACAACCCCATCAGGTCACAGCCTGAAGCACTATTTGCCTTTATTTTTGCTTTCTTCACTAAAGAACTTTTTTTAGGCGTTTCAAATCCTATGCCACAACCTAGTTTGGCAGGGTCATGCTATCCACATGAGTGGAGCTCGAACCCACAGCTTCTTGTTTAGGGGGACAGTGTGCTATCCACTGCTGCACCGAGGCCCCACAAGTGGGCTGACATAGTTTCCTGATAGTAATCATAAGCTTCATAATTAGCACCCTGCACCCTGCTCCACTACGCCACTGTTCGGCAGTCCCTAACGCACCCAACACCCCCATCCGCCCCGTGCTACTGAGGGTGTACTGCGTTTGTTTATGTGCAGGAAATGCACAATGGCAAAGTGTGCTACAGGAAAACGTTACAATTAGGCTGAAGACGCCTCTGGCCTAGACAAAATAGGCGCTCCGTGCTGTGGGCTGTGGGCTGGGGCTTGGGTCTTGGGGGTTTGGGTCTCGGGTCTTGGGCCTACGTCATGCTGCCTTTTTGCCTGGCAGGCTCTAAGCTCAGGCTCGAGTCGGGTGAATGACATGCGCGCGGTTGCTTCGATAGCTTCAACTTGCCTAATGGTTTTTTGTCTTTATTTTCTATTTTTTGGATCTCATTGACCTTACTCGTACTCACTTTAAATGACGATCCCGATGCCACACGGCCAGCTGCAGCTGCATGCTCGTCGACTGTTGCAGCATCGATTCCGGCACATGCAGGTTAAGGCGTTCATCAAAATACGGACGACTTGAGTGCCGATGGACGGCGGTGCGTTGATAGCGACTCGAGGTGCTACTGTAGCTGTGGTTGTTGTAATTGTTGTTGTTGTTGTTGGTTGACGCCAGCGCCACCTTGACGTAGGCATTGATGCTACCCGTGCTGTGCGAGCGCTGCAGATCGCGACAGCGTATAACTGCAATAGAAATATGGGATATTGAGCTTAAAGTTCTAAAAAATTTCATTTTGTTAGAGAGGGGCTAGGATGAGGGAGTCTAGCTGGTTTTCCTAAACAGAACGTCACATACAAAAATGGCGCCCGAGCAGGGACTGGCACTCATTGTTGACGTCAGCGCAGAGCAACTGAGGGCTTCAGGCTATAACAGGTCATGCTTTTAACATCAGAGGGACTCGAACTCACGAATCCATGAACTATTCTTTAACTGAAGAGTGGATTAAGTATCATTAAGAAATATTCCAGAATTGCTATAATCTTATGCTGTTGGGATATAATGGAATAGAGCCCAAACTTATCAAGCTACAGCTAACTGAATTCCAGGAAGCGAAGTAGGAGTGGACTGGGGTGGAGGTATGGATGTGGTGTGGGATGTGGGGTGGATACTCTGGAACTCACCATGTACATTTAATTGTTGTTGCTGCTCATCGTAGGCGACGGTCAGGTCGATGCTGCCTCTCGGATTGTACTCCCCGCTGCTCGTCGTGTTGCTGCAGGGCGAGGTGCAGCCGACGGAGGCGGTGGCTGAGGCACAGGAGGCCATTGAACCGCGCTTGGCGAAATGCTCGTCATCCTCCAGATCGCTTGCCGTGGAGCTGGACGAGAAGCTCAGGCAACGCTTTGTGCTGGTCATTTGCTCCAGATTGAGCAACTTGGCGCTGCCTTGGACATGGCTCTGCAGCTGGCGCTGCTGCCGGCTGGTCGTGGTCCTCTGTTGATTCTTGCGGCGCACCACACGCTGACGCTTCAGGTGGGTCGGTGTGCGCACCTCCATCTCATGTATGCTGCTCTCGCTCCACTCGCCATCGCCCAGGGCGGCTGCTGGTGTTGCAGCATCTCCCGCACGCGCTGCCACCGCCACCGTGGTGCGATGCTTGCAACGCACCTCTTTGCGCGCCGACTCAATGATGGCGTCCAGCATGCGATCCAGCGTGGTGTCGCCCATGCGGGAGGAGGACAATTGTGAATCCTCCAGTATGCCAGCGGCACTGGCAGACGCTGTAGCTGTGGCTGCTGTGGTGGTTGTGGTGTTGTTGGTGGCAGCGCCAGTGGCTGCAAGGCGTGGCAAAAGGCGCAATGGTGTTGCCTGACGCGGACCGCTGCCCTCGCTGAAGCTGCGCCGCTGCGGACTCTTGCCGTGAACATTGCTCAGATCCTGCAGAGCAATCAGGCTGCTGTTGTTAAATGGGCTGCTGATGAAGTGCACCCCGAAGTTCTCCTTGTTCGCATCGCCGCTGACATTGCGCCGCCTGCCGCGCGACTCCTCGACGGCATTGGAGCTCGAGTGGCGATGCATGCGTGTCATTGTGGGCATGTCCTTGCTAGGCTGAACATGCAAAAAGACAGCAAGAGCAAGGATAACATTTAGTTTAACCCTCAATTAAACCACTAAATTCAAAATTTTGAACAATTTTTTGTATCAAATTCCAAATATATTAAATAAAGGATATCCCTCGGAAGCAAATTTCAAACCATTTTATAGGTTTTACAGAAATTTTCTAGATTTTATTTATAACTCGATGAGGAAATATAGATATGCAAGAACTCGGGAAATATATAATACTTTAGATATGCGTTTTAAGGCCTACCAAAAAGATTATATATCGGATTACGGTTCAAGAACTGAACAAAAATTTTTCAAAAAAACGTTAGGATCTACCAAAAAGATTGTAGATAGAATTTCGGATCAAAAACTGTACAAAATTTTTCCAATTTGAATTTTAACTTAAATTGCATTTCTTTATGTATAAAGGCAATTAAGATTTATACTAAGATCTATACTATGTGAGGCTCTGAGCATAGTTTCTTATGAAAATTGGTAGAAAGATGACAATTCTTCTAAGCCTTTTTCTTTAGCTTTTTCAAGTTTCTTCCGACTTTTCATTGTATACTAGCTACTTCCAAGCTAAATTTCAGCTCTTTACTTGCACCCAAGCCAAGTTTCATGTGCCTTGGAACATGTTTCTGTGGCTAGTTTTAAGTTCCTGTAGAATCAAGTTTTAGTTTTGGTTTAGGTAACTGGGCTAAGGATGGCAACGGCCAGGCAGCTGGTCAGAAATATTTGCTTGATGAGCGACTGGTTTTCCCTTACTTTGAGTAAAACTGGCAGACAAAACATATATATAAAACATATAAATATGTATGGGTAGAGGGAGATAGCGATATCTATAAGTAGTTATAATGAAACGGTCCAAGACAATGAGGCCGCAAGCAAGAAATTTTTGCAAATTGTTTGCGGCAAACGAGTTTTTTTCTTCCTTTTTTCCTGCAAAAAGGCAACAAGGGCCTTGGGCTGGCTGGCTGAGTGACGGGCTGTCTGGCATGTCCTTGTCCATGTCTTATGTCCTTGCAGGCGGCTGCAGTCTATGGCTGATTCAGGTTTTGAACAAATTCACAATTCGCAATTCAAATTCAAATTAAACGTATGCTAATTTTCCGAAACACATTTTGTACCATATTTTTTTAAGGCTGCCGCAAACCATAAAATTGAGCGAATCCTTTGCCCGAAAAGGATGCTCTGGGGTCTTTGTGTAACGCCCCAGCATAATGATGCCAGTTTTTTTGGCAAACAGCGTTAAAAATGGCAAGCCAAAGGATCCTTTGATCCTCGAAATGCTCTCAATCTGTTTGTCTAGCTGCACACACACCCATACACCCATACACCCATACACACACACATACACAGTGAGTTGGAAAAAGGAAAATCTATGCGTAATCCATAAACGTCACCCCAGAAAATTCGTAAATTGCACAAGGAAAACTCAGCCAAGCGAGGCGAGCAGAAAAAATAATTTTCCTTTTGCTTAAGAAAAACTAATGCCAGCTCCTTCCCCTGACGGCCCTAACTGCCCTAAGTCCCTTGGCTATCGTCACCCAGCCGCCCGTTGGCCCCGATCGCCTTGAGAGCGTGCCTCTAGGATTAGCAGCTCAGGGGGTAGAGAGCGGTAGCCGAAGGTAAAAAAAAGAACAGGGAAAAAAAAACAGCAACAAATTAAATGTATTAGAGGCTGCACCACACCCCTTTTGCTCTGGGTCTGTCGGTGATCTGTGCTCTATATGTTGGTCTAGGGGTTAGGGATTTAAGGTTTCCGCTGTTATGGAATTTCCTTATAGAGCACAGCTTCCCTTACCTTACCTTACCTTCGACTGGGCCAAATTAAAATCAGAGCTAGAGCACGGAGAGACAAATGGCTTGGCTAGGAATTTTGGGTGCGAGCGCAATTACACACACGTGTTTTTGCTTTACGATCCGTGGAGGGGCGGGGGGAAATTGGAAAAACGTAGATGTGCCTGGGGTATGGGAAAAAGGTAGCACTAGCTACCAGGTGAGTTCCTCTGTGCTCTGATTTGTACCATGTGCTATCGATTACCTCCTTTGGGGATCTTTGTGTATCGATAACAGTTGCCCCCACCTCCCCCCACACACCATTACAAGCACTTACCTTATAACTGTAAACGACACTGTTGCTCTAACGGTATTTAGTTGCGACTCAGTCGCTCTTAAGGAATTTCACAACTCTATCAAAAAAAAAAAAGGTCGCTGCACAATTTTCACACATTCAAAAAAAAATTATACAGATTTTCCAAAGTTTTTGCAAAATTATAACTAAAATTTATAATATAATTTTAAAGTTTTTCTATATTTTCCAAACTTAAGATCAGCTAATTCACGTTCGCGCGGTACGTTCGCAGCGCACGAGGCAACAAACGGAAATGACGAGCTGAACACGCGTTGCGCTCGTTTATGGACTCGGTCTTGGGCTCGAGGCTCGAGGCTCGAGCCCAACCACCACCACCACCAGCAGCAGCACCACGAGCAGCACCACCACTCCTCCCTCCCAGTCGTAGTGCTCAATGAAGAGCAACAGCCTGTAGAGAGCCAGACAATAAAAGAGAGATAGGAGAGATAGTACCTTCTTTCTCCCTCCAACTGCTTGTTGCACTCACTATCTCCATCTCTATCTTCTACCCTATCACTCGCTCTCTCTTATTAGCAAATCTCAAAAACTGTTATTAATAATAGTCAAAAAGGAAAAGAAAAAGAAACGTGCACAAAGGTGTTTGCAGAGAAATGAGATCATTTTGTCAATGTCTTCAAATTTCGTTGTATTGATCCCAACGTCTGAACCTATATTATCTATATAGATCTTATCAATTACCTTTACTCCTCGGTATCATATTCATTTGGCATCAAAGCACTGCCAGCTTGTGCAGATCTTTCGATATGATATTGCCATGAACGTGCTCCAGAAACAGACAGCTTGTTTGGGATTAGCCAAGGGCTCTTAAGAGTTGGGCTCGAATAACAGAAAAACACTTTCTCAACAGAATTTCACTGCTCACAAGTTCAGCTCACATCTTGAGAAAGTTATTTGTAGCACCCTTAAAAAACCACGTGGTTTCAACTTTCCGCGCTGCTACACTTTCCAGACTTCATTTTTCTAAGAAAATTGTAAATCTTAAATACTCTATATACTTTACAAATTGTATCCACAACTTCCCATAAAATTATGCGGAATTTCAATCCAAAAGACTAAAAAAACATGGGTAATATGAAAGACATTTGGTTATAAGGCAACGGAATGATATAGTAGTCCAGTCCTTATAAAATTTCGTGAAGAAATAGTATCTTAAGTGTGAACGGACTTTCAATTCGATAGCTTGAAAAACATGGCTAATATAGGCAAAAGTTTGAATAAGCAGGGGTAATAAAGTCAATGTAGTATTGGTATTGGTAATATGGCTATATTATGCAGTTGTCCAATATTTAAAAAAATTATATCCATAGCTTGAAAAACATGAAAAATATGGGCAAAACACACCTTTGCTTATGTAGCAGCTATATGATATTATTATTAGCATTAAACTTAGTGGAACGATAGATAATAATAAATCTTTAGTGTATAAGTCCTATAGCTTGAAACCGTTGACCGTCTCAGCCAGTTCCGGGAAATGTGCTGACGGATCACAAAACAAGTCTAAGTTTCAAATTTGATTAGGATAGCTTGACAGATACAACTTTTGGGTGTCATATTGTATACCTGTTGTGTTTGTAGTACGATCATTCTGAAATTTTAAGGATTCATGTATGACATAGTCAGTAATATATATTCAAATCATGATGTTCAAAACTATAGAATTTTTTACACTTTTTCAATTTTTTGAAGATCAAGTTGGAATGAAGACACATTTTCAATGTCACTTTCAGTATAGTATCTATAGGCACCTCTATACGAAATTTGATGACTTTTGCGTAGAAATTGTTAAAAATATTTCCAGGACAATAGATGGTTGTTTCAAAACTTTGGAAAATTTAACTCAGAGCTTCTTACCAATTTTCAATTGGAATCAATGTATAAACTTTATCTACGTATAGATACAATGATAGATACAAAGCGACTAGGACGGGCAGGCGGTCTGGCAGATAAAGAGTGGTAGATCGACTGGGCTGTTGCCCTATGATCAAGAATATATATCATTTATAGCGCCTGCTACGCCTCCTTCTGACTGTTAAAGACATTAAAACAAATCTAAAATACACGTCCCGCCCATTTTTCATATCGGATCATGGCATAAAAACTTAGTTGTCCTAGATATACAAGTCTGCATATAATTCGTCTGTTTTCAAAAATTCTCCATCCAAATTCTTCCAATAAAAGTTTCTTCTATCGACTATTCAGTTTGATAACAAACTCTATAAAAAACTCGATCTTTTTCTATTTCTCTTTACCCCCCTTGCCCGCAACAGTTTTCAGTGCAAAATTCCAGCACAGATTTTTAAAAAGCAACTGCTGCTACTTGCCGCGAGATGGCGCCAGCAAATTAAGAGCATCAACTCGATGACATCACCCTGTCTGTTGCTCTCTGCAAACCTCTCGCTCTCTCTCCGGAGAGAAATCTGCAGCTCTTTGGTGAACTCTTAAGGGCTGCGCCTTACCTGCCGCCGCTGAGCTAACCGTCGGAGGCAGCGCATTGCCGGCTTTTGTTCCGGCCAGCTTTGCTTTCTTGCCTTTTTCCCGTAGAGACAATGGGCCAACAGCTGCCGAGCGGTAAAAAAAAACAAGGAGAGGGCAAAGGAAACCCACAGGGCGACAACGTCAACGCAAGGTGTCTTAGCCCAGATTTGTCTCGTGTGTTGTTATTATTATTATTCCTACTCCTCCTGCCTCTACTCTGTACTCTCCATCCTCTTCCCTCTCCTTCCAGCTCCTTCCAGCTCGTCCTGGTGCTTGTCCATGTCCTGCTCTGCTTAGTGTAACAATTGTCGCAGCGGCAGCAGCAGGAGCAGGAGCTACAATAAACGGTAGCCTAATGTCTCTGTCCGAGTGCTGATCTTACGCACGGGCTCCTTTCAAAGGACCTACGAATGTGAAATGGTCGAGCATGGTCATTACTTTCACCTTGATATTGATTTTCGTATTTGGCTTCCTTTTGTATGTAGGCGGCAAATTTACGAGCAGAGCGAGATCCCAGTACCAGTACCAATCCCAATCCCAATTGTAGACGGAGCTTCAGTAAATATTTGTCCAGATGGTGCATCTTCCATGTTCGGACTCGTGCCTTTCATTAGGTCCCGTAGTTTGGTTTTTGCCCATTGTTGGCCAAATTTATGCGTACATCTCCTGTCGATCTTCTGATTTTACGAGCACCTTAGCCTTAGCCAGATGGGTACTAACTGGGCCCAAATAACTTTTCAATGAGTTCGACCTAAATTCGTATTACTCCAGCTCGACCCTTGCTGTGCCCGCCTGGGGTTGCGTGGGGGTTGGCGTTCCCGGAAAACGCTTCAACTGCAACTATGTACCTCACGGTCACGGCACTTCACTTCACTTCACTTCACTTCGAGTGTGTCTCTTCCAGCTGTTGGCGATTCAAAGTAGATTCCGTATTATGCAACTCTTAACTATTATTCCCGAGAAAAACCATTGAGCTTGCGTCATAAATTTGATGAACTCATTGTGAAGTTGAAAGACAAGAGAATTGTCTAACTTCTTAGTTAATTAGGAAGATTTCTTGAAAGGATCTTAGGATGACCTAAGATGACCAATATAATGTCGTGTTTCTATAAAAAATGAACATATATATTTTTAGATAGATAGAATATTGGGCAGACGAAAGTTCTTTTAAGAGATGTTGGCGTTAGATGTAAGATATACGATAAATGAAAGATCGAAAATTCTAGGACTATATGGGAAAGATATCGATATCGAATATAAGCTTAATTTCGAGGAGTTCCTTCAGTCTACCTTTAATGTTATCAAAATATAAGCATAGAACCATAAAATTGTCACATAATTTCAATTTATAACTCACTAGATATCATGTATGGAAACTTTACTGAGTTCTACAAAGAATCTCAGCTTTGGAAGGAAATATACCATTTTCTATATTCATTTATTATCGATCAGCCTATAAGAATTCAATCTTGACGTAAATTATTAACTATATTCAAAATATACAATCATCCTTCAAAACTTTCCAACTGACGTAATTAAACCATGGGCATCTTTAAGCGTTAAAATTCCTTTGAGTATCTCAATTTTTATGATAAAACATATTGAATATTTATTGGTCATTTTTACGGATTGACTCACTTTTGAGGCCAGTTTCTCCCAGTCACAATGAATAGAACTTCCAGTAACGAGCTTCCTCCCAAGACATCATTTCAAACACCAACTAGCTCACAATTTTGTTTGCCCATAATTGAAATGTTTCTCAAGATATTCCACTTAAATTTTCTATACACATAAATATTTGTATTATCTCTCTATACAACAAATTTCAAAGTGTTTGGCTTATAAACATGAGGTACAAATACCAACTCGAGCGACATATACCGAAGTTTTCCTTAAGCTTTAGATATGTATTAATCTACACATATATTGTTTCTCTATGAATTTCAAAGCAATTCGTTTATAAACATGAGGGAAATGACGAAAAATCTCTCTGCTTTTTCTTATTCTTTGGTTTTAGAATTGAAGAAAATTGAAGTTTTCATTTCTTTTTATTTGCTTATTTATTTATTTTTTATTCATTTTTCTAATTTATAATTATTTATTTATCATTAAATTCTAAATTACAACGCCCCAGAGCAACTGAGGCCTTGAGGCTATGACAGGTCAAGCTGTCAGCATAGGTGGGGCTCGAGTCCACAACCCCCCGACCTCCTGTTTGGCGGGTCAGCGCGCTGTCCACGGCTCATTTTCTTTTAATTTATTTTCTCCGCTTTCATAAGATAAATAAACAAACGGAAAATTGGTTTAAATTGAAATTAAATTTGGCATATTTTTTTCTTAGAACGAAATGGGAAATGCTTTCCCGAAAATGTTTAAAAATGAAATGAGCAGGACTCGAACTCGCATCTCTTGTTTGGCGGGACAGTGCGCTATCCACTGGTTATAATACCATTAAATCCCATAAAAAACACAACATTTCGTATTTTTTTCCATTTTTTTGAAGAATTTTTTTAAAATTTTTTTGCATTTCCTCCCGAAAGATGGAAGAAGATTAAGAAGAATAAATTTGGAAGGATATTAGATAGTGCTTTTCTACAAGTAATAACTTAGAAATTATAGAAATAATCATAGAGCCCAATAAAAAAACATACAAAAAGTTAAATTTTTTCACTTTTGTTTTTTAGATCTTTTTACTTTCCTTACAACTTTTTTGGAACTGTAACAAAGCTGAAGAAACTCTAGTGCCGAGACTTAGAAATACACTCCCCAAACACCCCAACAATTTCCAAACCAACTTCGATAAGCATCTCAAAAATTCGAGTCAAATTACAAGTATGTAAAGTTAAACGGATCGAATCTGTCAAAACTCTTTCGATATTATCGGTTGAAAAAAAAACAAAAACAATGTTTGCGCTTTTCCTGGCCAAAGGCAGCGGCCTGTAATCGATACGATTTTCACTTTCATTTGCATTGGAAATTTGCATTTCGGATATTTTGTTGCGCTTCATTAAAATCAAAATTAGCAAAAACAAGATGAACTTAAGGGTTATCATAGACTGATGGTTGGGTTGCTTGGGTTGGTTGGGATGGCAAGGGAGAAGAGGGGTTTGCCGATTTGCAGATTTGTCGAATTGTCGATTTGCCTTCTCGCAGCCTTCTCCCAGCCCCGCGCGGGGTGGGTTGGTAACGTGTGCGGGCCACTTTGTAGTTGTTGCAGTCGCATTTTTGGCATATTGCAAATTTATCTAAATCGTTTATAAATTCAATTTCCCAGCAATAATCAAGGGGTTAAAGGGTTGAGCCGCCGATTTTGGCAAACTAATTGCAAATGCATTTGACACTCAGCCAAAACGCTGAAATCGGATCACAAATTTGATAACCCTTTGACACACACACACACACACACGCACCCGAAATTTGCCTAATAGGCAATATATGGTATAAGGCAGATTCTGTAAAGGATGAAAATTTGCATCAACTTGATTTTTGCTTGTAAGCGATAAACAATGTGGGATTTTTATAGGATTTGCATTTTTTTATTTCGAAAATCAAAAAGGGGAATTAAAAATGCAAATCAATTTGCTGGCAATTGTCATCCGAGCGGGGCCCCCAGTCTATGAGAATGCGCTTTTGAGAGTCTGTTTTGGTCTCGAGTCGAGTTTGTGCAACATGAGGCACAGAGAAAGGAAGAAGAAGAAAGCAAAAGAAGTGGAAAAAAAACATCAGTCCATAAATTTGAAAGATGCCTTTTGATTGACAGTTTGACAAGGAGACACAAAACGCGCGCCCGTTGCTGCGAAATGGGTTCGGTTGGGTTCATTTCGGATCCATCGAACTATCGAAGAGCGCAACGTCACCGTATCCCAATCCCAGCAATCCAGTCAGTCTTTGTTTTGATATTCACTTTCACCCAATACTGGAAAATGAGATTGAGAATGAGAATGAAAATCGAAATCAAACTGAAAATGCGAGTGAAAATGAAAATCTGATCTGCTTTGGTCTCGTTCGTCCCACAGTTTTATTATAGATTTTGCCTTGAAATTTGATAAATGAACCGAAAATCAAAAATAGGGCGAAGGCGGCTTTTCATGCTGCGAATTGACTAAACCCAAATGCCAAAAAAATCCACAAAAAATCGTAACAAAAGATTTATAAAAAAATGTGCAAATGGGCAGATTATTGTACTGGACATGGTCTGTATTTTAACATGCTCAGGGAGTTTGTTTTTGACTTTATGAAGAGCATTTTATTATATCCATGATGGACTGCTAGGCAGGGACTTGGCATACTGAAGTTCATTGGATATATGATCATATTATAAACTACGTATTAATACCGAATAGAATTATTGACGGAACGAAAAAGCATCTACATCGTATAGCAGTACGCTTTTTTTTTCATATATTCCATATTTTTGAAACAATTATCTCTAAATTTGACAAGCTTTTAAGAAACTTAATTTTCCATCTCCTTACCAAGTTTCAAAGTAATCGGCTTACTATATACTGTCCAAGGACTAAAAGTTGGTTTTTCTCATATTTCCCATGTTTTTGAAGAAATTTCATTTAGATTTACCAAACACTCAAGTTTCTATTATTATCTATCATTTTACCGAATTTCTAAAGAATCGGTTAACTTTATCATATAGCTGACTAACAAGTAAAACTCGGTGATGTCCATAATTTTCAAACAACTGCTCTTAAAATTGACAAACACTTAAGAGTCTTAGATATTATCTATCATTATACCAAATTTCAAAAGGTTCGGACTACTATATTATATAGCAGTTATACAACTAAAAGTCGTTTGACAGAGAAAGATTGGATGTAATAAGCAGTCATGGACAGATGAAGTAAAAAGACAGTTTATAAGGGTTTACAATATTCATCCATATGTATTCCCGGATCCCTAACTCAAGATTATCCCAAAAAACGAAATGTCAACTAAAACTGAGCTCAATGCAAAAAAGATTAAAGCTATAAAAAAAAGCTAGTCAGTTTATTGCCCACTCAACTGCATAATATCCGGAGCTGATCTGTCTATATGTATGCAATTTGGGCATCTTTTTTTTTTCTTGGAGCCCGAGGGATATCGTAAATCAAATCAAATGTCAGGCGCCGACTTGACATGCTGCATAACAAGTTTATTTTTTTTACTTTTTCCAAAAAGTGCGCTGCATTTTTTCGGAGTTTTTTTTTTTTGTGCTTGAATTTTTTGGGATGAATGTCAAATTACTTGAGGGCGCCGCAATGTCTGAGAAATTTTTGTGGGTTCAAGAACGCCGAGCGCAGTTGCAGCGCAGGATTCAGGATCAGAAACTGATGACGAAAGACGAAAAAAAAAACAGAACTCGCAGCGAACTGCAATGCAGACAACGAAGACAACTTTTTTTCGCTTTAATTATAATATTTTTTTCTGAAATTTTTTTGATAATTTTTCGGGTGCCTTGACAACAGTCGAACCCGAGACGAGACGAGACGAGTCGGGTTGCTGCACGACAGGAGTGCACACGGCGCAGCAGATATACCTTTTTCTGTTTTGGGGTTGGGTTAAGATTTTTTTCAGCTTTTTCTCTGTGAGAAATGCAAATTTGGCGGCAGCTAAAAAGTTGGTAAATTTGTATAAACTGGAAGTTGGGAAACTTTAAGGAAAAAAAACTGCACTAATTTGATTTCTGGCAAAAAAAAAAAACGCAGACACATGCAGTTACCTTGAAGAGGGTCGTCGGCGAGCGGGTTGCGGCTTGTCTCGGGGCGGTTGCACAGTTAGTATAACGGCTAAAAATGCATCTGTCAATAGCCTAATTAATAGAGATATTTGCCTAATGTATGCAAAATACCAATAGCTGATTATAGGGTAACGACCCGGCGTGTTTCTGGACAAAGTTCTTGAACCCATCGAAGATGCAATTCGAGTTGCAGCTACTCCATTTTCCGCCAAAACAAAAATTAGGTAGGATATGTTAAGAACATAACATAAGGAACTAGTGGTTTGTCTTCCAACACGAAATCCCGATAAATCTCCATTTGAAATTTGAATTTTTGCCTCGTGGACAATGTTATATCAGTGTCTCAAAGTAAACAGTACTTTTTGAAAATATAAAAATCGCAATTGACATTTTACCATAAACAAAGTATAAACAACGACTGAAAAGAACCATTTTGAATGAGTATTTTTGACCAACTCTCCAGCTCCCTACGTGGGCACATACTTAGTGTTGTTTCTCCTATTCCTCAGAATATAGTTTGTTATCGAATCTTTTTTTGAAACAATATTAAGCCATTCCTATTTTTATACCCTTCCAATTGAAAATTGTAATTGCTAAATAAGTTGTATTAACATACAGCAAAATGCTATAGATTCTTGATCCGCATCAATAACCGAGTCGATTTGGCCCTCTCCCTACGTCTCTTTGTCTATTTCAGCGGATCGATCTCAGGCACTACAAGAGCTAGAGGGCTTAAACTTGGAATGAAGATCCGTATATACCATACACAGATCTAGATTATTTCCAATTTTTGATCCCACGCCTCATTAGCTTGATAATCCATAGATTAATTTTTCGATAAAATGATAAACTTTTTTACATTTATAGAACTATCTGCTCCAAATTTATAGAGTTGTGAATACAAGCTGAAGAATAAAAATTCTAAAAATTTAGAAAAATTTCCTGAAAATTGAAGAAAAATCTATAACGGCCACTGCCATGGCTAACGTTATGAAATATGATATCTACCTAATCATAGATATTATAATAATATGATCTCCCAAAAACGAAATAATAGCTCATATGTTTTACAGTACTTAACCTATTGATTTCAATTTACAATTTTAAGAAGCAATCCTGATAATTTCAGGACGATCGAATTATAAACACGGGAAATATTTAATGTAGAAGTTGTATACGGTAAAAAAAGGGGATAATGCCGCATAGCAGCTAGAGGAACCCAATATGGCGTCTAAATACGCATAGATATTATATAGTTCCTACAATTTTTGCAAATCTACCTTTTATGTTGGGGAAACTTAACAACGATCTTCCAAAAACTGTCTTATAATATGGAAAACTATCTTCGACAAGTATAACTTAGCTTCTTTATATTATATGGCCATAACAACCCTATCGGTTCACAGCCTGAAGCACTATTTGTATTTTTTCTGCTTTCCTCCCTGAAGATTTTTTTTATTTTAGGTGAATTTCAAATCCTAGGCCTTTCTTCTTAGGAGTGTCATGCTTTCGACATGAGGCTAGGGCGGGACAGTGCCCAGTCTCTACTGGTCCACCAAGGCTCCATAACTTAGCTTGGAATATCGAAAAGCTGTGGTTCAATTAGAATCGTCCTCGAAACAATGTCCTTAAGAAATAGCAAGACTATCGTTACTCAATCAAAACCGGTCTCAAAATATTATTATTACTAAATGAGGTTTCTGTTAAATTCTAAAAATTAAAGAATTTATTCATGAAGTATACGTATATGTACCATATATGGTTATTTCTAGGATAGTCTACAGTCCCAGTTCCATACCAAAATATTCCAGTAAAACTCTAAGAAGCTTCAGCTAACCCAGTCCCGGTTTCCTTTGGTCTAAAATCCATTCATAAATTGCAATAAGCATGTCAAAAATCATATTTTGGACCAAAAAGAGGGAAAATCAGAAATGAAAAACAAAGAAAATTAAACTAAAGCAAACGAAAGGACAAAAGTGATGCAAGGAAATGCAACGTCCAGAAAGAAAATTTCATGGTTAAATTTTGGTAGCGTGTCCAGTGTCCGTTCAGCTGAGTTGCAGCTGCGATAAGGAGGACCACACCGAGATGTGGCAAGGAGCAAGAGGAGGAGAGCTGAGAGACAGGAGACGGGAGACGGGAGACGACAGACAAGTCGGCAGGAAGCTTTGATTTGATATTAAACATTGATGGATCGATCGTACGTATGATGCAAATTCCCAACAGATAATGTGGGGTGTGTGGCAGACCGCAGGGGGCAGGGGGACTAAATGAAGTAATTTCATGTAAATTACGAGACAAGCGCCCTATTTACGTAACGCTAAACTAGCCATAAAAAATCCACAAAAAAAGCCGAAGGAAAAATGAAAACATTAAGAAAAAAAATACAAAAAAAAAACTGAAGAAAAGACAAGAAAAAAATGTCGGGCATAGAAAATTGCGGTGAAATCTCATTAATCTTTGAGGTAGATTGGAAAATGCGACGGATGCGATATGCAAACCAGGAAAAGTGGAGGGTCGCACGCAAAGGATCGCAAAGGACATTGTTTGTTCGCACGATCCTTGCATAAATTTCCCTTTGATTTGCCATTAAAATGGTATTTGGCCAGCGGTGCGATGCGATCCGATGTGATGCCATGTGGTGTGCTGTGGTGTGCTGTGATGTGGTGCCCAGTGGTTCGTCCTCCCGTGTTTGTGGTCAGCGCAAAAAAAATTTACGCACGGCTGATTTTTGGGACACTTTATGACATTTTAAGTCGGCCAATCAATAAACTATGCGCTCGATAGGTTTATGATATAACTTCATTAAAAATCATTTTTCGTGGGAATCGCCGAAGAAACTAGGGAATTAATCCATTTACTAGGCCCAAGGCCCGATGACAGAGTGTGCGTCTGAGTCTGTGGCTTTGCGGCAAGGACGAGTGGCAGGACGATTGGCGAATGTTGAGTACAGTTGGCCCGTAAGATTAATGATTGTGGCGATTGTTATGGTTGTGTGGCAAAGGTGCAGGCCACAAACCACAGTGCCACTCGGTAACCACATAAGACCCTAAACTCTATCCTCGCACTCTCTCCCAAGCGTGGCACGTTCAATTTACTAACAAACTTGTCACGCAATGACACAAGCTACAATCATTAATCACGATCATCAATCCGTCAAGCAACGGCTGCATGTGGGTTGTGTGTGTGTGTACCCAGTTTAGGTGTGTGTGTGTGTGTGTGTGGGTAGCTGCAAATGATTTTCCTCTTTTTTGGTCAGTTTTCAGCATTCTGACATCATAATTAGTGCATGTTGACAGAGCAGCCGCAGGATCAACAGCCGCACTTCATTTGAATGATGGCCAGAACCGGTCAGACAGGACACGGCGCAGGACATACCCTGTGGTTCAAGTTCAAGTGATTGCTCCATGCATACTCGCAGCTAATTACAGGAAATTACCACAAAATGTGGCACACGCAACGTAGGCGGCATCAATCACAATCACGATCAATCAGTATTTGCATAATATGGAAACTCTTTGACCTTTATCTAAATGCTTGAAACGAAAATATGGCACGCATTGGCTAGCATGATTGATGGCGGAAAACAAAGGGCAGTTGGAAATTTAAATATCATAACAATGATTGAGAGAGTTCAAAGTATCAGTAGATTACCATACTATATGTAACTCAAGAAAATCGGAAGAGTTTCAAGAATATATTGTCAAATAAATCATCAATCAAATGATCAATCATTATTTGCATACCACTGTCATTTAGCTATTCTTTTCTTAAGAAGTTCAAAGTTCGGCACACTTCTAACTGAAGTTAGTTCGATAAGAAAGGGCTATATTTCCTGAGTAGAAGAAGCGAGAGCGCTACAGGCATTATCCCAGTTTTGCAGTACCAAATCAGTTCATTTTGAGCAGAGTTACATAAAAAAGGAGCGTTTTAAAACAAAGGGGTCTAATTTCAAGCTATGCTAAATTTAGATCAAATTTGAATTTTTAACTGAAAATGAGATATTGATAGTGAATCAATTTTCGCCAATATTAGATCATCTTAAGGTTTTCGCGAACTACATTAGATCCGTATTTCAAATGTTATGAAATTATATCACTGTAGATAGCCTTAAATTTAAACTTAAACTTTAAACTTCCAAACATTTAGAGATATTTCGGAACCAAATGGTAATATCATTGTCACCCCACACCGCCTCAAATTTTAGATAACCTGAAAAATTCAAGATATGCATATTTCTTAAGATAAAGGAACTTTGATGCAAAATCGATTCAACCGATTATATTGAGATATACCGAAACGAAATCGAATGCATTTTATGTGCAAGGGTCGTTTCAACCCGTTCATCCAAAATGTTGGGAGATCCAAAAAATCGACAAAAATTTAATTTTTAGCGAAAAAAATATTCTTTTCGAACAACACACCATCTGCCGAAACCAAATTTAGCAAAGTTACGACTGATAAGGAGAGACTAGTTATTCCTCAAAAAACTCGACATATACACGAAATTTCAATAAAGATAATTTTCGATGCAGAAACAATTTGGGTAATATAAGCAACTCCGAAAATTGCGAGAGGCCTCTACTTATGAGTTATTAATATGCATTCCTCTTTAACCCCTTAGGCTATTGAGATACCAGAAGTATAAGCCTCAACCTATGAGTCAATAGAATATATCAAAATATTTGTGAAACATATTTCAATTTATGCAAAACTCCCCACAAACCAACCTCCTTTCCTAATCCCAAAAGTAACTACAACAGATCAGTTTAGACCTTACATGGGGACTCTTCTTGGTGTTATTTGTGTGTTTTTTCTTCTATAAACAAACTAACAAAGGTTAGTATCAGCCCCCCGTTGATAAGGATGCCGAGGATCATCTTAGACAATGAGATTTCAGTATTAAATCAAAGCATTTGCCTAAACGACGACCTTTTGGGCAGCGCCCTCGGGCGACCCCCTGTCGTTGTGCTTGACCAAAAAAATAGGTTTGTTGGTTTTTTTATGACCCCCCTCCAGCCCAATCCGAGCAGTTTTTTATGGCTTTACTTGGCCAACAGTTCTGGGGACATTTCGGCACGGTCAACCTAATGACGTAGGCAAAAATTCTATTTGGCTTTTTGATTGGCATGCAAAACGCATTGAAAAGAAATTAATGTGAAATTGAAAGAAGCGAGGAGAGGTGAGGAGAGGAGAGGTGAGGAGAGTAGAAAAAATATGGTAGAAAAAGGTACGAAAAATGGGGGAAAATGCTGAAATGCCAAAAATGCCAATGGAAATTGCAATGAGATGAGAGAAATGGAAATGGAAATTGGAAATGGGAAATGGGAAAAGTGAATGTGAATGTGAATGACTCGAGAAATGAAGCGCAGATCATAAACTAGCTGGCAAACATTGTTTTGATGACACTCAGGGGCAGCTCAGGAGCCAGGATATACGACATAGGACACAGGACACGGGACACAGGACATAGGACAGACCGGGGCCACCCCTGTTTGGCTGCGTATTTAAATTTTTCGCAAACTATGACGAATCCCATTGCCAGTTGCCAGTTGCCAGTTTCGATTCGTTGCACTTAATTGGCCTGGCGAGTGAAAGCAGAAAGTGTACCAAAATTTATGCCTCATAAATGTCAATCCCGATAGACATCGAACTGTTGCCACAGACTCATAACGCTGCATCCTGACTCAGGCCATCCCATCCCATCCCATCGCATCGCATCGCATCACATGGCTTGACAACGGCCTGTCACCCAGCCGCGATCTCTATCTCAAGTGTGTTGCGCAGCAAAGGATTTTCGGGGTTATACAATGGGTGTATCTATGGGTCTACTTGTAGGTGCTGACAACTAACGCTGCATGAAATTTATACCCGAAACGCATATGCCTAATTTACATCAATTTGTCATAGTTATACGCTGATAAAAACGGTGGATTAGGTATTTTTGGGGCTGGAGACGTGCCGGGCTTTGGGCTAACATGTATTCTACAGAGAACTACGGGCTTTAGTTTGTATACACTTCGACGAGCAGCAGATGGCTCATTATCCAAAATCGGTACATACTTTTTAATTTTCGATCGACCAGTCTATTTGTAAATTTTGAATCAATGAGTTCTACGACTCTCTAAAAGATTATACTTTTCATATCCTGATCCAAATTAAAATTGGGTCTTAGTTTGCAACTTGAATAATCGGAGAATTTGTCATGCAATGGCTATGAAATTGGTAGGATACTTTTATTATATAGGGTTATGTAAATACAACTTAAAGTCAAAACAAGATGCTAAGCATCTTAGACTTGGGTCTTATTGAATTGGTAGTCTGCGGGAGAAACAATCAGTACATATATAGTTTATGAGTTCGTAGACGCCATTTTCAGTTTATTATTGTACAAACATTCTGCACAAAAGTATTATGTCTATTATATACACATACAATGGATTACTTTTTCCCCATGGCAATATTTGCGAGTGCGCCATAAATTCTTGCTTCATATTTTCTTCTATATCTATTCTAAAGAAGAGAAACTGCTTCAGAGATGTCTATCTTTTGGGTTATTCAAACTAATTGCACACGTATTGATATCAATTGTTGAAGATCCTGGAACTAGGCTGTTGGAACTATAGATCATCTTTTTTTGGACAGCAGCTGCTGGTGCAACTATTTGTTGATGCTGCGGCTGAGTGTGTGTGTGTGTGTGCACCCATTTTCATGCCACAACTAATTGCATTGAGTGGACAGGCAACGCCTAGTGGATGCCACGGCATACACCCAGTGCCCGAGCCTATGGAGAGGGCTGGGGTAATAGGTTTCTGGGGCGTAGAGTCCATTGCTTTTGATTGCAGCGCTTGTGTTGGCCTCTTTTGATATTGTTTTTATCAGCGCTAATCTAAAATGTGCCTCTTGTTGTTGTTCGTCCTTTGTATGTGTGTGTGTGTGTGTGTGTGTGTGTGTGTATGTTGGTGTGTGTGGGCATTCAACAAAACAAACGCCGACGCCTCCAGTGCTGCACGCTGCGCATGTGGCACGTGGTAAATACTATGTGGTATGTGGTACGTGCTGCGTGGTACTTGGTACTTGGTCCGTAGTACGTGGTATGTGGCAAGTTGTGCGCGTGCTACATGCTGGTCGAGTGACCGCAACAATGGTTGCCATTTAATTACTGTTATTGTCGCACCCTTCAGCCTCATTTGCATTCGCCTG
The DNA here is from genome assembly GCA_037040045.1 of Phorticella flavipennis. NCBI lineage: Eukaryota > Metazoa > Arthropoda > Insecta > Diptera > Drosophilidae > Phorticella > Phorticella flavipennis. The sequence continues at coordinate 78,694 of JBANCY010000056.1, forward strand.
CGCCTTCCTTTGACCGGCCCACGGGCCCTGCGCCTACCGGTGCGGGTGCGGGTGCGGGTGCGGCATGCCGCATATGTGGCATATGCCACAGAAAACTTTTCGTTACGCGCCCCGTGTAATTAGCATACAGCAATTCGAGTTCCATTGTCCAGTGTCCAGTGCCCATTCGACAATCCACAATCCTCGTCCTGCATTCTGCAACAAACAATTGCATTCGCCTTGGAAAGTACCTCTCCGGTTTGTGCCACATTTTCCCGGTTCCTTTGGTTTTAGTCTTAATTTCTTGGGCGCAGCCAGCAATGAAATTTATGTAAATTAAATTAAAACTTCAACAAGCGGAACCACATTACGCCGTAGCAGCAACATATGGCTATGGCTCTATGGCCCCCAACCACCCGTTCCTACCGCGAGCACAGTTTTGGATGAGTTACAAGATACATAAATTTCTAAAAGCGACGTTTGTCAGCAAGGTTTGGAGGCACATTCCGCCTAGAGTCGGTGCAACTAAACGAACCCTTCACCTTCACCAAGTGGTCTACACTTGAGATAAGCATCGACTTTATAACGACTTTCATCAAGCGAACAACTGACACGCCCTTGGCTAGCCTTTGACTGCAACGCCCTGTGGCTAACAGGGTGTCACGGACGATTTCTATCACAATTGTATCAAAATTTAATTTATTTTATTTTTAACTTTTGTTCGAAAAAAATTTTAATAAACGGTCCAATTTTATATTGCATTAAAATTGTGGCTGTTTTACTTATCGTTAATTTTGGAGGGGTGTATCAAAATTTTGCAAAATTCCATTCTGCATATTATGTTTATATTCATATTCCTATACACTAAGTCTGAAAAGCTCTATTAAAAAAGTTTTTATCGATTATCGGGTGATTATGACAAGGTGCCTCGGTGGTCCAATGGATAGCGCACTGTCCCGCCAAACAAGAGGTGAGAGTTCGAGTCCCGCTCATGCTTTTAGGCATGACCCTCCTAGAAAAACTAGGTTGTGGCGTAGGATTTGAATGTTCTTCAGTGAAGGAAACAGAAATAGAGGAAAATAGGGCTTCAGGTTTTGACCCGAAAGGGTTGTTATGGTCATATAATGATAATTATATGACGTGGCATATAGAATTTAAAGCAAACTCGATCTGCGTATGCTATATTTTGCTCTTGGGATCTCCGAAATCGACGTGGTCATCTGTATGACATCGGACGGACGGACAGACGAACAAGGCTATATCGACTCCCCTTTTGTTGCTAATCAAGAATATATATACTCTATACGGTCTGCCTGTTCCGTCCAACAAAACTTTTGTACCCTTCCTTCCATATATCAAATGGCATCAGAATATAAAAATAGCTAAAATCAACATTGATAAACAAACAGCTATAAAATATATCAAAATCTGCGAAATTCAACTGTCTAAGAATTCGCTTGATTTTCCCCTTCGCCGCGCTGATCTATGACGGAATGTTTGTCAATTAGCATTGTGATCGACTCACTAAATCTTAGGGCTCGTCTTGTCTTTACTTTGGGCTTTTCATTATTTGCGATATTTTCACTTTTTTCTTTCTTTCTTTCATTTTTTTGGGGTTTGTTTTTGGCCTTTTTTGGCGAAATGCGAAACGCTTCATTTGGCTTCTTTGTGGACTTGATAAACAGCCAAAATGCTTTGTTTGTCTTATAAAGAATGGCAAAAACAAACCCTCTATAAAAGTGCAAGTTTTGGCAAGGGTTCTTCCTGCGGTCGCTAGATACAAAAAATTTCCCATTTTCTTTCTCATTTTTCAATTAGTTTTTTTTTCCCAATAGTTTATCGACACTTTTTTCGCTTTGTTTTCGGAAGCGTAAGAAAAATCGGTTTTGTTGCGCCTTTTGTTGTTTTGTGTGTTTTATTTTTTTAATGTGCGGCTTTTCAACAGTTTTTCACCCATTTTTCTCATGGCCGGGGGGAGTTTTTCTACCCGATTCTCGTTCTTCTATGTTGAACCGAGGCTCATTAGTCGAGCGCCGTTTTAATTTGTCACGGTGGCAAAATCAAACACAGTGTCCTGCCATGTCCTTACGGAGATTCAGTCAATTTCTCTCATTAGCCTCGATCGGTTGACAGCCAGGGAAATCAAATGAGAAACGAATTTGGTCCATTGACAAGTCGGGAAAGTCGCGCACGCGTTTTAAAACGCGCGCAGCAAAACGCGCAGAGCATTTGTGATCCCTTTCGGGGCGCAAGGATCACGTGCAGCAAATTACACAAAAATCCGAAAGGCAATAGAAAAAACAAATTCCATGTAAGCTTAGCATGTTGGGCATGCTCGACTTGCAGCTAGCCTGTAAAGTAGAGCGGCTCTCATGGGGCTATATGATATTATTTTGATTTTTGGATATCTTTGCTAATCAGTGATACCAATAAGTTTTATATAAATCGATAACACAATTGTTAGCAAGAAAATTACTATCGACAGTATGTACGTGACATCAATTTTTTACTTTTGGTCCAGTTTTGGCAACTTCTACATCGTATAACTTCCGTGTTTATGATCCGATAGTTATTAAATTTTCAGTATAGTTTTAGGACATAGTCTTAAATATATAATCTTATTTTCAAATCATTAAAATAAAAACCGTTCGTATTATACACTATTATTTATTTTTCGGAAGATCACACTATGATGAACATATAAGAAAGCTCTAGTAAATGTACTTTGCACATATCTATGCGGACCCACATGCCAAATTTCCTGTCTTTAGCTATATTAGTTTTGCCGCCAGGTGACATAATGAATTTTTCACCTTTTGCTAAGTTGGCCCGATAGGGTTGTTATAGCCACATAATAATAATAATAATAATAATATCTGTAGTATTGATGATGCGATCGTTCTAAAATTTTCGGAATTGCTTTATGACATTATCATTATCAAATACTCCTTAGTGCAAATCATTATGATTAGGATTGTAGAAATTACAAGTACTTATTAAATTTAGGGGGACCATATTTGGATGGCACCTACATACCGAATTTTATGACATTTCGTTACTTGCCGGAAAAATGTAGAGGTCTATAAAAACTTTTGGGATATGTCATTCTGACTCGGCTATTGATGCTGATCAAGAATATATATTATCTCTAGGTTCTGCCACACCGCCTTCTATCTGTTACCTACATACCAACACGCTCATTATACCCTTTATATCAATTCTCAATTTGGGATCAGGGTATAAAAATGTTTTGGAAAATGCACTGTAACACTGGCCCGCGGCAAAAATTAGCCCAATGCGTTGGTAAAAATAGAGAATATATATTTATATATATAAAAAAAAGACCAAAAAAATCCCTGAATGGCAACGAGTTAAGTGCCCCGCGCCGCTTTTAATAGCGCATAAATTAACATAAACGACGCGACGCGTCCGATTTCATTGTTTTGCCATTGACATTGCCCGAGTCGCATGTAAATACGAGTGCGAAGTGCTGCCAAATCCCCTGGATTTCGGGGTGGTGCTTAATGCCATCTCCCTCTTTCCGGCCTGGCGCTGTCTCTGTCCCACCCATGCTCGCTGGGCACCCACTGCGGTTTTTGTTTGCCCATCAGATAGAAATCAGAGTTTTCCATGCGCCGTCGGCCCTATTTCAGCTTAACGCCCAAAAGTTACCCCGTACCCCGTGATCCTGTTGCCCAGCACCCCCCTCTGTAATCGAAATACCCCTTACAACAACCATTGTACATACACCCGATCTCTGGTGCTTCCAGAGTGGGCCATCGCATGTTGCACTGTGGTCGTGTGGCACAGCCAAAGCGCACACTTCACAATGGTCACACGCAACACGAATTAGCTGATTAGCTTTGGCTTCAATTCAAAGGCGATTAGTTATCGATAACTGATAATATCCGCGGCTTTGAGCTTATATATAAAGTGTATACGATGTAGACCCTCATTAATATTCTTATTTCTATAGTTTATATTGAAAATGATTCTATTCATTTTGTTATCGATAATTATTCTATCGACAACTTTTGCTATATTTCAAGAATATCTTTCCTTGTTGTAACTGTAACAAATATCGCTCTTAAAAGTAGAAAAAAGTATTCGTTATATTTATTATATCCTGATACTTTTTGAAAAATTGGAAATAAGGGTATAATAGTTATATTGGAATCTATGTAACAGACAAAATGAGGCGTGGCATATCCCAGAAAGTCTACATTTTGGATGACCATCACTAGCTGAGTCGATATAGTCATGCCCGTCTGTCCGTCTGTATAAACGCGCCGTTCTCGGAAACTATAAGCAACAGGCTCAAAACCTGTTATGAAGATCCGTACTCAGTGTCCGTTTTTTAAATTTTGGACAAAAGGCCTCTTCGCCCGATAATCGATATGACTTTGGCTTAATGGTAAATCGATCGGAATCACACAATATTTGGTATATAGGGTCATGAATATAAGCTACAGAATTGGATATCCCAAGAGAATGATACACTCCTCTATTTTTCCGGAAAGTGACGAAATGTGTATAATAGCCACAATTTTTATGCTAGAGTCATGAAATTTGGTATGTGCCAATAGACACTATGTATAACGTGGCATCCAAAATTGTTTTCCGTCATAATATGATCCCCCCTAAAAAATGTCAAAAATGCCTATAATTTCTACAACTTTTATCATAATGAATTGCATTTCAGAATATATATTTGTATCCGTGTTATAAATTAAATCTGTAAATTTCATTATGATCAGATTGAAAACACCAAAGTTATAGGACCTAGAAATTGCCGAAAACAGTCCAAAATAGCAAAATGTGAAAAAAGATTATGTCATCTGGCGGCTAAACGTCTAATATTCGGCAACTAGGTCCGCATAGATGATGCGCAAAATGGACTTTCTCTCGCCTGAAAGTCAAAAATATTGAAAACAGGTGTAATTTATGATTTAAAACTAGATTTTTAACGCACGGCTGGGATCAAAGTATCCCGGAGTCGTTCTCCCTCTCTTGACTGCAGCACTCTTTTACCCTTTTTCACATTGCCCGGACATTTTCCAAAGTTTACTGCAGTCAATAGGAGAACAAGATAGATACCTCGTGCCTAGTAGATACCTCGTGTATCGATAACATGTTCGTCAAATGGTCAAAAGCGCAAGCGCCGTACACTAATTCGATTAGCATTCGATAAATGGCGGATGACGGCCCATTGTGCGGCGGCGCAATGGCAAAACGCTTTGGCTTCATTAGGCGATTAACATCACCGCGGCGCCGAGGGAGCGCGGCAGGGTGGGGGGTGGCCGGAGAGGGGGAGAGGGGGAGAGGGGCGTTGCAAGCAGCGCGAAGCACCTCGCGTTGCAGCATGAAGCGGACGGACGGCCGGGCGGACGGCTGCAGCATGAGGCAAAGCAGGGCGAGGCAAGGGAAGGCAAGTTGAGGCAAGTCAAGTGCGAATCATGTCAATCAGAGGCGAGCGACGTGCAACGCGTGTCCGTTAAACGAAAGCGGCAAAAGTGGCAGCAACACCCCCTGTCCGGTGTGTGTGAGTGTGTGGCACAGACAGAGTGAGACAGAGATATAGTACATATAGCGAGCTGATGACAAAGTGACAGGCAAATGTCAGCGATTTACAAAACGTTTAAGCTGCGCCGCTGCGCCGCTTGTCCACTTCACTGCGCAACAACAACAAACAGCGCAACGGTGTGGCAAGGCGCTTCCCCCTTTGGCAGTGCTCTTCCCGCTCTTCCTTTTCCTCTTCCTCCACTTGGTATTTGTTTTCCATAAGGCAACAACACGAAACGATAAAAAAAATGTAAATTTTCACCCAATTCGAGAAAACTGGCACGCGTGTAATCGCCCGGAAGCGTTTTCATTTTTTGTTCTTGCAACGCGCATGCGTCGCGTTCGGGCGTCGCGTCCAGCAGGCGTTGTAACTGGAGCCACCCTGTAATATTACAAATATTACAGAACAAATGTCAACTAGTTTTTTCTTTTTTTATTTATTTCCGGGGTTGAGAGCTTTGAAAATGTGCATTTCATAGAGAGCGTGGCACATCATTAGCGGGGCGATTGACGGGCCGTGTTGCATCGAAATTTGCATTAACTTTTTGCTACAATGACCTGAGGCAATTGCAACGTGGCAACGTGGCAACTCTGGCAGCTGCACTGGCACGTGTCCTGTATGCCTACTCACTCGCACACACTGCCTCTCTCTCTCTCTCTCTCTCTCTCTCTCTATCTATCTATCTATGGACAGTAGTCCATATAAGTGCACCAACTGTTACTTTTTTGCATATAGTGCAACGTCATCGTTGGCTTAGAAATTCTACCAAAGGCGTAGGCAGTACAGGGATCAAAACCCTTCTGAGATTCTGAGCCACTCCCGATGTAGCTTCATGCCTGAAAGTCTGGACAAATTTAAGGTACATTTACTTTCATAGGCACGTTGAACCAAAAGAATTAAGGTACGAATATTCTATCTACCTTTTCCGTAATCTATATAATCAAATCAATGTTGGATCTAACGTCTTTTTGAAAAAGAAATTTGATGAATTTCTAGATAACAAGTAAATTTTGTTACTCTATCTAAGTTATATTTAATAGCTTGTAAAACTTAGCAATATATAACACCTAAGTATATGGCATAGTAGGTGATTCGGTTGATTCGGTTGAACAATATTTAATAATAGTGCCATTTTTGGTTATCGATAGTTGTTATAATTGACTCATATACTAAAGCTTAATGAATTGATTACATCAATTTTGATAATAACAGACCCCATAAAAAAAAGCAAATAGTGGTCATAACAACGCTATCGGGTCAAAACCTGAAGTACATTTTGCCTTTATTTCTGCTTCCTTCACTGAAGATATTTTTTTACTTGAATAAATTTCAAATCCTACCTCGCGTTTCTAGCAGTCATGTTTGGAGGCCCACAAAAAGCTTATATGTTCTTAATCAGATCCAATAGTCCATATAACCATGTTCGTCTGTTCGTCCATCAGCCTGAAACGGAGTAAAAAGTTAAGATGTTAATAGAAAAATTTCATGTGGAGACATATTTCAAACTTTTATAACTCGGCCAAAACTGTACCGATTTTAACTTGTTATACCATTTTGTTCACATCTTTTGATTCCAATTCGTTCCTTATTCAAATTTTATTCAATTAGCGAAAATGAATTTTTCTGAAATTTTTTGGATTTTGAAGTAAGGGTCCCCCCTGTGTTTCGAAAAAATTTTAAAATCTAAAAGCTCAAAATTTTGTTTTTTCCAACTTCTGGCATTAAAATTAGCATAAAAAAGTATTTTAAAACTTCGAGAAATGAGTTTCATTTTTGACCCAAAAATCGGCCCAAAATCGAGTAAAATTTTACATTGTAAGTGGAAAGTTTCTCGTGGGGGAAAATTCCAAACTTTCATAACTCAGCCAAAACTTCACCGATTTTGACTTGTTATACCATTTTGTTCACATCTTTTGATTCCAAATCATTCCTCATTCAAGATTTATTCAATTTGCAAAAATAAATTTTCTTGAAATTTTTTCGATTTTTAAGTAAGGGTCCCCTTTGTGTTTCGAAAAAAATTTGAAATCTAAAAACTCGATATTTTAAGTTTTTTCCATTTCTATGATGAAAATTAGCATAAAAAAGTATTTTAAAACTTCGAGAAATGAGTTTTATTTTTGACCCAAAAATCGGCCCAAAATCAAGTAAAATTTTACATTGTAAGTGGAAAGTTTCTCGTGGGGGAATATTTCAAACTTTCATAACTTAGCCAAAACAGCACCGATTTTGACTTGTTATACCATTTTGTTCATGATTTTTGAATCAAACCTGTTCTACATTAAAATTTTGTGCAATTTCCGAAAATACATTTTTGGGAATTTTTTGTATTTTGAAGTAAGGTGCAACCCTGTGTTTTCAAAACATTTGAAAATCTAAAAATTCAAAATTTAAATTCTTTTCCATTTCTGTGATCAAGATTATTATATAAAAGAATCTAGTATTTTAGCTCCTGCGCTTTCTGAGATACCTTTTGGTATCTACAACAATTTCTTCAATACTTCTGACCAAAGTGATAATATACACAAATTTCTGTGATTTAAATACATTCCAAGAAGTTTTCGTCTATCTAACTCGGTACCCCTTTATCTCTGGCCACGCCTACGCCACTGACCTCAACACAAACTGCCCACTCATCACGGACACGCGCCTCGTCCCAACACAGTCAAAGTCAAGCAGCCTCTGCTGGTCTCCGGGGGCAGCTGACGTTGCACGCGCGGTGTCAAGTGTGCAACAACAGTTCATCGTTGACTTCATCCGCATTGAAATCCGCATTGAATTCCTCATTGAATTCCTCATTGAATCGGACATTGAATCAGCATTGAGCTGCGCCTAATTAGCAAAACGCGCCGAAAAAATTTGCAAATCGCCAAAGGCAGCGCAGCGGTTGCCAAATGCAACTGCAGCAGCGGCAGCGGCAGGGGCAGTGGCAGAAGGAGTAGCTGTGGCAGCAGCAACTGTAGCCAAAACTGCAGCATGCAACCCTTTTCCCTTCGCTTTTTTTTGTTGTTGGCCCTCGACACTGGAAAATTTGTTTATCATTAACAGATTTATATAAGTTTTTTTCGTTTTCTAGCGCAAGGAAGGCGAATGAAAATGAAAATGAATTATAATTACGATGATGCGGATGAGGATGCGGATGCGGATGCGGAAGCTGAAGGAGCGGGACAACCCCTTGTAATGCACTGAAATACCCTGTGCTCATTACGGGACAGTCGAAAGGGTATGTTAGCTACATTACAAAATGCCACAGGGTTATGCATATAGAATGCTTACATGCTAATATATGCCCTTTCTCAAGGGCAAGTTGCAAATTGCTTAAGAATTGCATTTAAACGATTATGAATTAAGTCTGAATTTCTGTGATAAATTTTATATAATTTTCATACAAAGTTTATATTAGCTAAAAATACATAGCGCTAAGATGATAACAATCGCTTAAATACAAATAGTGTAAGAATTATTATTATTATATGGCCATAATATCCCTATCGGGTCACAGCCTGTAGCACTATTTGTCTTTATTCTGCTTCCTTCACTTCCGATATGTGTGGGAATCCAACCGAAGAATGCATTTGTAAGAATTGCATATATGAAATAATTCCCTATATTGATTGGACATACAATATAAATTTGATATATGCAAAATAAAGCAATTTTTTTGCATATAAATGATGATAAATTATAAATAAGCGGTATGAATTTGCCTAAAATTTAATTGCCTTGTCAAAATTTGCATACAAACGATGCACTACCTACATAACTGCAACTAGCACAATGACTGCTCGCTTATATGCTTATAATATCTTATATACAAGCGATTAATATCATACGCATGCTTGGTTTAAAGCCGATCATTGCTTATATGCAAATAACACATTTTTTGCATATAACCGATCATTGCTTATATGCATAAAAGGCACACAAACTGACATATTGAGCTCTACTACCTTTTGCACACAAGCGATGCATGCAATGAGCTCACTTCCCAAGCCCAATTCCAGGGTAGCTGCTAGCGCATCAACTAGCACTAAGTGCGGCCTACTTTGATTTTTTCGGATGCTACGTTTTGCGGGGGGATTTGAATATTAATGGTGATGATGGTTGATTTTTTTCTTTGCTCGGCTGTTGATAGTGGAAGTTGTTGCCACATTGCCGCCGCACCGTGCCACAGGACAGCCGAGGATGCCACACGCGGTGAGCCTGAGCCCTGAGCCTGTGGATTTTGAATTTTGTTAGCATTGTTTGCATAACATTTGGCAATTATTGGTGACACATTCGCTGACAGTCAGTGGCCCAGGAGGATGCTCTAAGCCGGCTTAGGCCAAAGGATACGCGGTGTGTGTGTGTCTGTGTGTGTGTGTGTGTGTGTGTGGGGTGCAGGGGGAGCTGCCACTGCGGCTGCTGCAAAAGTTCAACGCCTGCGGCAAGTCAAAATCAAAAAGTAGTGCAAATTTTTGCTTGTGATTATTTTTTCCCGAAAGGCAGAAGGTAAACTGCAGAAGGCAGAAGGCTGAACCAGAAGCAAAAATCAGGGTATAAAAAAAGAAAAGGATAAGGTAACGAAGGCAGAAGGACGACGACGACGTCGACGAAAAGGTGAACACCGCCAGCGGCTTGTTTGTCAATCAAAAGAGGTGTGCACGAAGATCGCGAACTGCGGCGGCATCTGGCAATCTGGCAATCTCGTCCCCGGCAATGGCAATGGCAATCCCAATCCCGATGCCAATGCATGCCACTGCCACTGCCATTGCCACATTGCCTCAAGCTGCGGCAGCCAACTTCCTTTTGCGGCCAGCTGTTGATTAACTGCATAATGAGCCATTTGCCTCATGCCCCATGCCGCATACCTCCTGCCTCATGCCTCCTGCCTCATGCCTCGTAGCAAACAGCCTCAAAAATTGAAAAGACATTCAATCCATTCAATGCCAACCAAGCACAGGCAGACGTTCCATTTACTCACCTTTCGGGTCGATCAATTATTTGCATACTCCAAACACAATTCACTTTGATCCTGCAACAAATTTAAGAATAATACCAAAAAAAAAATCAACTCAAAGTTTTGCAGGGCTTTCTTTTAGCAGTTTAACTTGTTCCACAAGATTCAGACCAAAGTAAACAGAACTTTTTTTCAATTGGGCTATTTTTTGCTATATATAATATGTTTGACATGATCTAAATAAATATAATTTAGCATATCTCCTGCGAAAGAGGAAAGAAATGCAAGGACACTCTGGGCTTCTTTTACTATTCATGAATCGATCCCTTCGGAGAAGTGCTAGTCTGCCAGGCCATGAGCCATCGATCAAAAAGAAGAGAGAGTAATGTCTGGGCTATACGGCGGCTGGGATAGGATGTCTCAACCAAGTGTTTGTAAGTTAGCTTTAACGACCCAACTAGCATGTGATCGAATGTTTTCGTGCTGCGTAATAACTTTGTCATGTCTTTCCGAAAATTGCGGCCGTTTTTCTTGCAATGCTCGGTTCAAACGCATCAATGTCATCCGTATACCTCCGCCGAGATAGTCTCGTTCAGTTCAGCAGCTCATAATCCACCAGCAGGTCCCATCTTATACACGGCATAAATCTCGAGTTATGGACGTTAGGTTTGCCCGTCGATGATGAGGCATAGCCAGGTATCCATACGATGGCAGACGTTTGGACCCACTTCGTAATGGACTTAAATTTCATCGTCAAACAACATTATTTTCAAAAAGTCAACGGAAAATCGTTGGATCAGTTTTTCACAGCATTCGAAATCTCTAGATTCATACGGAATCCAATTTAAAAGACAGCAAATGGCAGATTCCAAGCGATTCTGCCAGTTTCTCTTGCGTTCGTGACGAGTCTCCAATCGTACATCCTGAAATTTTGGTAGTCCTCCGGCTCCTTCTTCGTGTTCTAGATCAAAATTGTCGCTTCCGATACGTAAGTTTAGCTATAGCATTGTTACCATAAACTTTCACTAAAATAGGATTACTTTCGAAAACCTTTTCCTTCATATTGCAGTAATCCCCCCAAAAAAAACCACATTATTCGAAACAAAATTTGCCATTTTCAAAGCACACAGAAATCACAGATACTGGAAAATAAAGCCTCATTATGGCACTCCAAATAGTGTTACCAGATGAATCACCGGCAAGCCAAATAAGTAGCGACATCTGTAACTTTGGATAGCACGAACTTATGTATGCCCCTAATACTATATCAGTATGATTTTAAGCTTTTCGAAGTCAAGTTTTGACCAGTTTACTTTGGCATGCCTTAAAATCGTTGTTTTACAAGTGTTTTTAACAAGCTAAAGAGACGCCTGATAAGTAGTTTTTATATCTACACCATATAGGAACATATATAGGAAAAATATAAAACTGTTTTACGCACCGTCAGCTGTGACCGGGTCTCTTGACTGGGCCACAAGCATTTTGTTATTTATCACATTTACAAGCAATTAATAAAAATTTTTATCGATTAGACAAGTGACACGCCAGAGACAAAGGCACGAAAATTCGGGAAAACTTATGTGGCGGAAGTCCATGCTGCCGCCGACTGTTGTCACGGTTTAAGAAATTTGAATTTTCCAAAAGGAAAGGCAAGGAACGAACGGAAAGACAAGTAGAAGGGTTGCTCTCCGAGTTAAGATGAGATGAGCGAAGGTGAAGGTGTGGCCGTCAGGAACATTAGGAAATTAGTTTAAAGATGCGGGTGAGCAACGTCTGGGGAGGGAGCACAGCTGGCGATGAGTGGCAACGTCGCAACGTGGCAACGTGGCAACGTGGCAAGTGCAACCAGCAGGCAGGCAGGCAGCCAGTCGGCCAGTCATCCAGTTCCAGGCCGTCGGAAGTGTTAGCGGGAAATGGCAGCGAGTCAATGGGAGATATAATAAAAATAATTCAATTAACGCGCACGTCCGTTCGGCTCGGAGCTAAATGGGCAACAAATTAGTGGACAAACCCACAAGAATGTGAACCGAATGTGAACGGAATGTGATGACAGGTACCCAGCGGTGACCGGCAGTACCCGGCAGTACCCGGAGTCAAGCAACCTGTTCGGATTAAGCGGGTCGAATGGACGGACACCTTTTGTGTTCGAAAAGAAGAAAACCCAAAACAGAAATTTCGATACCCAAAAGCCGCACCACACAGCAGGTCCTTCTGACAGTGCGAAAAAAGAAAGGACGCACGCGCACGAGGGCGTCAAAGTGTTAACAAGTGTCATGTCAAATGGTCGTTGGGCAACAGGACTCTGATGTCAGATACCATTTTCCAGTTCCCAGTTCCCAGATCCCAGATCCTTTCCAAATACAATACAAGCTGTCGCACGAGCTAAGCCAAAACACCGTAGATTGAGTTCAATTCCTTCCTTCCACCGGCAGCTGTTGTTGTCTCGTGTGCCCTCAGCTCAACGGGGGCGTGCCGAGGATCCTTTTTCTGGTTTCCTTTGGACTACCTGTTGTCCTAGGAACCTACCGAAACACAAGCAAAGCAAATCACTTGGTCAAGCAACAACTGAAATAACAACAACAGAACACAATAAAAACAACGAGTACCTCCCCCGCTTAGGCACAATGATGTAACTTTTAAAGCAACCCTCGCTGTGTGTTTAGAGAGCAAGAACTACGCCATAATTGAGAAAAACTTGCCGAACTTTTATGAAACATATAAAACTTCTTATTATTATATGATCATAGACACCCCATCGTGTCAAAGCCTGAAGCATTATTTTCCTTTATTTCTGCTTCCTTCACTGAAGAACTTTTTTACGAGGATGGATTTCAAGTCCTACGCCGCAACCTAGTTTTTCTAGGAGGGTCATGCCCATCGACATAGGCAGGACTCGAACTCGCACCTCTTGTTTGGCGGAACAGATCCACTGGTCCACTGAGGCCCCTGAACTATAGAACTTCTTTCTCTGTTAAAAAAATAAAACAGTATAAGTTAAAAATCCAAAACATTCCAAAATCGCTACAGTTTTCTTCAAGCTGTGACTCTAAAAACTTGGACCAGTAAAATCCAAAAAAATTTGCTAAAAATTCATCAATTTCTAGAAAAAATAAAGTAGGCATAGCCAAATTCAAGAGCACGACATCATTCCATGCCTCTACAGAAGTCATTCTCGTATCAACAATCAAACAATATAGAGCTCAATTTCCAAAATTTGTACATTTTTATTATTATTAAGTATATTTTCGAACGTAGACTATAGACAACAATATGGATATACCAAGGCCTTTACTCCGTCATATCAATTTGGCCATGAAGGTCTGTCGCCGTTCCGAGTTTGGCTACGTCTCCGTCAACAAGATCAAGGATCAGGTCAAGCGGCTCCTGAAACGAGTTAGACCCGATTTATGTACCGAGGAACTAATGGATTTGGCACTCTCCAAATTGGTGAAGATGCGAGTATTAGTTTATGAAGAATCTGATAAATCTTATGCTATGAATAGCGATGGTCCACTTGATGAGTGGACAAACTATTTGGTAAGTTCAAACTGAGATAGAAAGATGTACGATGTGGTTATAATAATCGGGTTATATGTACAGGATTGCGATGAAGAAGATATGGTTTGCAAGAAGTGTTTCCAGCGCATCTTTGGCGAACCATAAGTAGTCAAGACAGTCGGGCGTGACCCAATGGCTAGACTTGCCCAGGGAGTTGATCTGGATAAGGAAGACACAATAAAACACCATATAACACTAGTTAATTGTTAAATGTTTCAGTTTTGGCAAGTTTTGCAAAGAACATTAATAAAAAGTTCTTATAGAAGAGCCAAAATTGATGTTTTAATAATTTTGAGGGTATTACGAGACTCGATAGAAAGAAATTTTTATGCAGATTATTTTAAATATTACATATTTTCTGCTCATCTAAAAATCTTTATTTCGAGACCAAACTATAGAAGAGGCTGTAGAAAATCAGTATCTGGATGGCGCCAATGGCAATCATTGCTTATGTCTCCCAGATGTTAACAGTTTAGATATGATCTTAAGACCAGTACAATCCGTCTACTACTGTGGCACAAGTTAATACACTTTCACTTTCACTTTCAATTTCAGTTTCACTTTCATTTCCATCTCGTCACATCACATCACAGATGAGACACCGCCTGCGGTACAGCCATGTGGTAACAATAACACAAATAGTACGCCCCAAAGGATGTTCGTTATGCCCAATAATGACGTCCTCAGTAGTCTTCATAAGTAGAACTCAAGTGCTCCTCAGGCCTTGGCAGTGCCTCGCGGTTTTCACATGCACCGCAGTATAATTGGACAAGAACGTGGTCAAAGACCGGATTGGAATCCGGATGGGGTCTTTGAAGAGACCGCCAATATTGCCAGTGCACTTGAAACGCTCTCATGCCATATCAAGTGTATCAAAATTTTCAATTTTCCCATAATAGATATTGGAATTTATCCGGTTGAAATCAAAAATGAATTATTTTATAGAAAACTTTTATTGAAGACAACATGGAATGAAATTATTATGAATTTGCATTCGTCGGTCAATCCATCTGAACTTCTACCATCATTCTATCCGTCTGTCCAATCCGGAGCTCGTCCATCCATTTGGACGTCTGTCTACCAATTGGTCCGTAATTCTATTAATCCGATCATCAATCCGCCAATCAATAAATTCCTCTATCTATTCATATATCCGTCCATTCATTTATATCTTCATCCGGCTATCCCACTGTCCGTCCATCCATTTGTACGTAGATCCATTCGTCTGTCTATCTATTTGTCCATTCATCTATTCGTCCTCCCATCCATCGGTCATCCTTCCATCTCTCCGTCTTACTATTTGTGAATCTCTCCGCCCTCCTCTCTATTTCACCATCCATCCACCTTTCTATTCACCCGTCGATACACCATTCAGGCCACCCTTTAGTCAACCCGTTAGTTCCCAGCGAGTTCACCTGGGAGTTCGCCCGAGAGTTCACCTCATCTATTAGTCCACTGGTTATTCCACACATCGGTGGGTGGTCCAGTGGAAAGCGTACTGTCCCGCCAAACAAGAGGTGCGAGTTCGAGTCCCGCTCATACCTTTAGGCATGACCCTCTAGAAAAACTGGGTTGTGGCGTATGATTTGAAATCCACCCACGTTAAAAATAGTTCTTCAGTGAAGGAAGCAGAGATAAAGGTAAATAGGGCTTCATGTTTTGACCCGAAAGGGTTGTTATGACCATATAATAATATAGTCTTTCGTACATCTGTATGAATATTTAGATTTAACAAGTAAGAAAGCTCTAGTCGAGTGAGCTCGACTACGAGATACCCTGATCCCAACAGTGCAATACATGCAGAATCGCTTAATACCGTTACATACACACACACACATACACACACACACTGACCCACTTTTACCGTTACCCAGCGTGCGCTGGAGTCAGCGCTGCGTCAGGGGCCTCACCATATGTGACCTTTTACA
>JBANCY010000057.1:0-94206 GCA_037040045.1 Phorticella flavipennis
ATATATATATTTGTGAATCTATTGAGAATTTGTGAGAAATTGTTGTTTCGGTTCTTTCCATGGTACAAACATTTTTTGGCATATTGAAAATGATATATTACGAAAGCATGTTTATTAACTAATCCGATTATAAATGTGAAACAAAATTATTACCTTGATCATTACGATATTCGATATTCGATGCGCGATATACGATATAACACAGTATCTACCAGAAACCAGAAAAAACAGGCGAACCGGGAAGGGTCCGGCTTCCGGTGTTGCGCCCGCCAAACCCAAAAAGAAATCGTGGAGACGGCAATTTCGGTATACACATACAAATTACTATATATACACATTACCAGATTCCCGAACAAACAAATATAAATCCAATTAAATAGCACGAAATTTAATAGAAACTAGTCAAGAATCGTAAATAAAACTAACAAATACAAAAATATTTGAAAATGTCTTTGCTTTCGTCTACTTTCCAGATAAGCCGGCACTATCGATATCCATAACTGTATAATTTCCGACCAACTATAGCCAGAAATTACAATGCCAATATCTGAGCTTCCTAGCGGTTTATTGCCTAATTTTATCAATAGAGCGCAACAGAACCATGGACATCCGCTGACATTGGTGTCTAATCTATGTAGAGCAGCATATTCTCTGGATCCACATAGCTGCAACAGTGCACGAGGATCCACTTGAATACCCAGGCGAATATGCTCATCAATACACCGAAAAACGCTGAACTGACCGAGGACTCGTAGGCGTCGGGCTCTAGGCAGCACTTGTCGAGCTGTCTTTCCTGTGCTATCCCCGTTCGATTCCGACTCCAGAAATATAAATCCATTTTATTTTCTAATGATGCCCATGGATCGTGCCCCTACTTTTGAAACTAGGAACTCACAAACACATAAATTAATTTACCCAAATTTGACAATTTACAAAAGTCGACTTAAAACTCAATTTGAAAAACCTCTTGTCTGGGTGACTGGGTTTTTCCGAATTACTACGATTCGACCGGAAAGTGCTTTTATATGAGAAAACATAGGAAGAAAAAATCTTCTTCGCCATCCTTAAAGATCTTATTCTCACTTACGTGAGCTCTATTGCCTATAGGGGCAAATTTCAAAAGCTCATAACTCAGCCAAAACTCCATCGATTTTGACTTGTTATACCATTTTGTTCATAATTTATTCAAATTTCCAATTAGTTCCTCATTTAAATTTATTTTATACCGTGAAAATTTTTTTTAAATTCTTTTGTTTTTTGAAAAAAATTGGTAGCTAAAAACTCAAAAAATTTTGTTTTTTCCTGGCTTACAACAATAACGAATATGTAATGTTAACATACTGTTAAAAGCAGCTGTTGATCATTTCAGCAGAAAACAACCATGAGAAGAAAACTCATTTTAATATATTTTAAATCAATTGTTATGCAATTTATTTATACTCTATGTAAATATAATTTGTTCACAACTGTTATATAATTATTATTAATTAATTATTTATTTTGTATATTTTTCTTTGTTTGGATTTCATACTTCAATTATTTTTATTATTTATTTTGCTTTTTCTTATTTTGATTTTAAAGCGGTTGCTTTCAACAATGGTTTATGTTTCCTTTTCCCTTTTACTTTATCAATCAATCAATCAATCAATCAATGAATCAATCATAATCAATCAATTACTGTATAATTCACACAATATTTCGGATGTAATTGTAATTCGGCTTAGCTACAACTACAGATGCCTCGACTCATAGACGACATACATTAATGTGCGGTACGCTTTGTTCTCTGCCTTATAAACTTACGATCTTAGAATTGTTAACAAATTTACAGACTTTTATTGGTTTTTTCTCTATAACAATATATATATAAATTAATATATATATATATAATATAAAGAGATTGGTGTAACAGGTTTGGAGTTGAAATAAGACCCATGCGAAGCGGCAGGCGCCTCGTAAGTATCAAAATATATTATAAATAAGTTGAAAGTCAAAAATCATATCATATCATATTGTGTATATTATCATATCATGTCATATCATATCATACCATATCGTATATATTAATATATTAAAATACCTCTTAACTAATTGTTGTTTTGCTCTTTCACATAAAAACGGCGCACTCAAAAATACGTCTTACTTTAGGTTTCTTTCGGCGTCTGTTATACCCTGAATACCCTGTATTCTGGCTAACCCAATGCCACCAACCTAACCTAAGAGACATCAGTAGCCACGTTTCAATTGCCAGTTTGCTGTGTAAACTTAGAAACTATAAGCGTCAGAGTCAACAAATTGATTATATGGCTTCCCGTAGTGCAAGGGCTGTAGCTTTGTCAAAATTTGGAGTAAATAGACGAATTTTTGGTATGCTCTTTTTGGGGAACAACATTAAACTGTCCTACAAGTTTCGCAACAATCGGAAGACAAACGAACCAGCTAATCCAAGTAATTGCTACAGTTACAGGGTACAATGGCAAGTCGAGCAGTGCCGACAAGAGTGTTGTTTTTTTTTTTTTTAATTTTTCTATTTGTTTTTTTCTTGGGCTCTTTGGCTCCATTAAAACTCTTAAGTAAGAAGAGTGCGCTTTTTGTTTGCTTTTGTTTGCTTTTGTTTTCAAACATTTTATAGGTTTCGCATTGTCCTTAAATCCTCTTGTTATTCGATTCATTAATAATAATTATCATATATAATAATTTTATTTCAATAAGAATTAAATGCTTTAAGTATGTAAATACCTGTCTAATGCGGATTCCGCTTTTGCTTTTCTTTTCTTTTTATTTATTTTCTTTTTGGTATTTTCAATAATTTTTCGTTTTTCTTTTTCTTCGCTTTACTTTTTGTATTTTTTTATTTTTGTATTCCATGTGTTAAAAACTATTTTGGCCTTACAGGGTAGACGACACTACACTACGCTACACATTCTGAAACAGTTTTCGTTTTTAATGTAATATAATATAATATAATATAATGTAATATATTGATTAGGCGGGACCCTTGGAAAACTTTTGCATAGTGCAACGGGAAAACTGAAAATCGGAAAATGAAAAATGAAAAACTGAAGGAGAAACAGCTCCGGGACAAAGCCCTGCTGAGGATTGTTAAAATTCTAGAACTTTTCGGACAGAATGCTGGTCATTCGGAACTGTTCCTCAATTTCCTAGTGGAACTTTGTAGTGTAGACACCCGACTTGCGTATATACAAGTCGTAGAGCCCATAAAAAATTTGGCAAAAATTTGCTAACTTAGTTTTCAATTTGGTGTTTTGTTAACTTGCTTGTTTCGAGTGAGTAGGGGAGTAAGGGAAACTGGAATAGCCAACGAATCGGGGGCCGAAGAATTGGGATAGATTGGAATGTCTGGATATATCTTAGAAACGCTAATAATGTCTTATAATATGCTTGTGCAACAGTTACAACTTGCCAACTATGTGCGAGAGAAGGAGAAAGACAGAGATTAAGAGTGAGTGACTGAGTGAGTGAGTGAGATGGAGAATCAGTTGGGATTAACCTTGCGCTTATAGTTTATAGGGTATTATATCGCATATGCTATACTTAGTACGAGAGTCTGTGCAATTTTTCATCGATTCGAAAAGTCGCTGCAGCAAAATATTTGCCCACCTGACATTTTATCAAATGTTTTAATTTCTCCTTAACTTTTTCCAACATTCTTTTCGCAGTTTTCTTTTTTTCGGGTTTTTTTCGGGGTCTTTAATCTTATTTGCATCTGCACAGCAGAGAGAATTAATTTCCTTATGCGTTTTCCATTCAAAATTATGTTAACATTGCTGTTGTTGTTCGTATTCACTATATATATGTATATGCAGTTATATATATATATATATATATATGTATATATACGTATATGTTGTGTATCTATATGTATAACTGTTAAACTATATATGTATATGGCTGTGCTGAAGAATTTTGCTCAGTTTGCGCCCTCCACCCGCAGAGGAGAGAGTTTGGGAAACTCTCAGGGAAATCGCCCCTTGCAATGGCTGAAAACCATTCGAGCGGTTCTCAAGTTTTATAGTTTATATCACAAGATGTTCTTCGGTTTTTCAAAATTCTCAAAAGTTAACACAGTTTGCGGACACTGTTGAGCTGCTTGCTGTGCAGTGCACATTGCACTGCTTGGTCGAGCACTGCTTGTCGTGCGTGCGCCTTTGCCAAGCAGTGCTACAGCCGCACAGTGTGCAGTCACAGAAACTGAGTGTTTTGAACCTGGAGTGAAGGGTGCAGGGCGCAGGGTATGTGCTAGTCGGGCACTTTTTTTTTCTTTTGATTTTCTATGTTTTTCGTTTCTATTTGTTGTATTTGTATTTGCTTTTGTTAATAATATTAATATACGCTTAGGCAATGTACAGGAAAACGTTTCTCGTATTTAACAGCATTTGCGTTGCGAGGGCTGTCACAGAAGTATCCGAAAGCACATGGAACTCTTGAGTTTGCATCTGAATTCCGGCTGTTTATGGGCATCTTTAGCTAAAACCAAGCAGTTTGGCAAGAAAGTGATGTCGTATTCGGTTGGTATTACTCAAGCCATTCAGGAGCTAACTCAATTGGGTGACATTGTAGACCCCCGAGGCTTGGGGTTCGTTGAATACTGCTGGGGCAGCCCTCGCACATGAAGTACGTATTGGTTTTAGAGTGGGGTTTTCTTCTAAGTGGTATGTGGTATATGGTATGTATATGTTGAATTGTTGTATATATATAAAAGGAGCATATACATGTTTAGGGTACATATATATATATATACTATATAATACGATATATATCGTATGTATGCATGTATTGTATGTAAGTATTTATGTATAGTTAACGCCTAACAAATTTGTTGTTGGTTTTAAATGCAGTTATTGACCTGAACATTCGTTAATAACATTATCATTATCATTATCATTAGCATTAGCATTAGTATTATAATAATTATTATTTGTATTACATATATGTATGTATTGTATGCATGTATATGTATGTATATATGTATGTAATTTGTATATTTAATTGTTAATCATTTTTTTATTTAGATTGTAAAATAGTTTAAACAATTTGTTTTTGTTTTTGCATTTAAAATGGAATTGTTGTTTTTGTTTTTGTTGTTTTGTGCTATTTATTTAATTAATTGTTTGTTTTTGTTTTTGTTTTTGTTTATTTACTAATTTGTTTACGTTTCATTAGTTTTCTGACGTCACAAAAATTGTTGTTGCTGTTGTTTTTTGTTGTTGTTGTTGTTGTCGCAACGGATTTTTAAATAATTAAAAAAATTGTAAATATTTTTTAGCTTCGAAAAGATTGAAAAAAATATATAAAACTATATATATATATGTAAAGAGAAAAAGGGGTATGTGGTGTGTGGTGGTAGGGGGTGGGACGGGATTGGGTGTATAGAGGGGGTTGGGCGGTTGGTGGTCAGGGGGCGTGTCGATTTCAGCTTAGGCGCGTAAATAAATAATCGTTATCGTAATCGTAGCTTAGGCTTATCGTTAGACTTAGGAAGGCCGAAACTAGCTTAACTTAAAGTAGATTTTTTAAAAAAAAAATTAATTAAATGTAATTATGTTAAACTATATATATATATATATGTATATATATATAGATGTGTATGTGTGTGTGTACATTAATAATAATAATAACAATAGGCAACAACACGGAGCAATTGGTTTGTGTTTTTGTTGTTTTTGGCTATTTTGTGGCAGGGGCAACACTGGCTGCTGTGCCTGCGGCTGCTGCTTGAACTGAAATGCGGCGGGGGGCGCGGCGACTGTAAAAACCAAGGGTGGCGCTCAAAGGGGGCTGGCTGGCTGGCTGTATGTGTGTGTGTGTGGCTGTGTGTGTGTGTAGCTGTGTGTGTGTGTGTGTGTGTGTGTGTGTGTGTGTGTGTGTGTGTGTGTGTGTGTTGGCATGAGGCACGGCTTGTCAAGTTGCAAATTGTTAGCAACATTTTTTGGTGTTTCTCATTTAATTGAACGAATCCTCTTGGAGGAGCGGGGCGCGGGTAGCGGGTAGGGTGTGGACATCTCGCGGGTCGATGGGGTTTCCAGGGGCGGGGCACAGTTTGGCAATTTTCTAGATTATTAGAAAAATCCGCAACGCTCGTTGGCCACATCGATTGCTGGCGTCGTGCGTGGTGCGTGGTGCGCGTTCAACGCGTGCGTCGTCTGCGTGCAACAGCAGCGCCGCCGCCGACGTCGGCGCCGTCTCCAGCGTTGCCAACTTGCCGCGGGCTGTCCAATTTTTATGACGTCTCTAAAAATCATACTTTAAACGTTTTCTCGCGTCGCTGCTGCTGCTGCTGTTGCTGCTGTTGCTGCTGCTGGCTGCGTGGGCCATGTTGCTGCTGTCCACTGGCGCCGTTGCTGGCCAGCAGCGTCATGGAGCCGGCGCTGCAGAGGGCGGCCGTGTCCTCGCACGCATAGCTGGCAATGCGATGATCACTCCGGGACCGCTCCCGGTCGTGCGTGCGATGATGATGCTGCTGCTCGCTGGCTGCAGCTGCTGCTGCCGCTGCCGAGGCGCCATTGCGCTTGCTGCTGGCGGCCTGCTGCTGCGAGCGGCGGTTGCCCAGGCGCTTCAGCTCATAGTCCCGTGCATCGGCCATGTCAAAGGTGGCAGCGCGCTGCTGCTTGCCGTGACGTTGCTGCTGGTGGTGCTGCTGGTGGGACTCGTATTGCTGCGGGCAATACTCGTCGTATTCGTGCTCCTCGCACACATTGGCATTGCAGGGCACTTGTTGCTGTTGTTGTTGTTGCTGCTGCTGGGAGCGATGCTTCTTGGGCGGCAGCGGTATCGGTGCCTGTGGTTGTGGTTGTGCCTGTGCCTGCGCCTGGGTCTGCGTGCTGGCTGTTGCTGCTGCTGCTGCCGCCGTCGCTGCGTGCAGCGCTGTTGATGCTGTGCCCGTGCCGGTGGAGCAAGTGGTGGCACGTGAACGCACAACATCAACGCCGCCGCCGCAGCAGGCGCACTCCTACAATTCTGTCACGGAATACAGATCGCTGTTGCCATGAGCGGATGTGGCAGCAGCAGCTGCAGCACTGTTGCTGCTGCCGCCGGCACGCTTCAGGGAGCGGTAGAACAGCGCCTGCTGCTGCTCCAGCAGCAACTGTTGCTGGTGTTGCTGTTGCTGCTGATGGTGCTTGCTGCTGCTGCTGCTGCCGTGGTAGTTGTTGTTGTGCTGCCGCTGCTGCTGCTGATAGTAGGCCGCCTGCTGCTGCTGTTGGTGGTGGTAGCCGCTGCTGTCGTAGGAGTGCTGCTTCTTCATGCTGCTCAGCATGGGCTGGCCACCGAATTGCTGCTGTTGCTGCTGCTGCTGCTGCTCGGCATAGCTCCGGGCATTGTCCAGTGTCTCGGCGCGACGAGGTCTTTCGCGTTCGCGCTCTCGCTCTCGCTCCCTCTCTCGTTCGCGTTCGCGTTCTCTGTCACGTTCTCTTTCGCGTTCCCTCTCGCGCTCTCTGTCTCGCTCCCGTTCTCGGTCGCGCTCTCTGTCCCGGTCACGGTCCCGGTCCCGATCCCGATCCCGGTCTCGCTCCCGTTCCCGCTCGTAGCCAAAGCTGGCAGCCTGCTGTTGACGCAAGCTGGCCGATTTTGGGGGCAGCGTCTGCATGTGATTCGCATTGCTGGCGTCTCGCGAATTCTTGTGCCGATTCTTGGGCGGCAGAGTTGGCGGCTGCTGCTGCTGGGTGGCTAGTTGCAGCTTCTGCTGTGTTGCTGCTGCCTGCGGCCGCTGGAGTGAGCGATATTGGCCCAAGTTGGCGGCGCACAGGGGCTGCGCTGAGATCTTTGATTGAGTTGCTGGAGGCGGCGGTGGCACCACGCTGTTGCTGTTGGGCGACTGCACGGGAATCTCCGGCAGCGGCTGATTGACTATGGAGGCCGGATTCATGGAGCGCTGCACGCGCGGCGCAGCTGTAGGCGCCGCTTGCTGCTGCGGCGGATAGATGCTGCTGCTTTCGATGCTGTAGACCGCCGAAGGGGGCAAGATGTGCGTTGTCGGTGGATGATGCTGGGGCGGTGGCTGCTGTTGGTGTTGCTGGTGCTGCTGCGACAGTTGTTGCAGTGCCAGGAGTTGTTGTTGTTGCTGCTGCTGCAGCGCCAGCAGATGCTGCTGCTCCTTGGCATAGGAGCTGCCCACGCCAGTGGTGCCGGGTATTTCCGTAAACGTATTGACTATCTTTGGCTTGGGTGGCGGCGGTGGTGCGGGCTGTGGCTGCATCTGTTGCTGCTGTGGCGGCGGTGGTGCTGCTGGCACCAGCTGCTGCAGCAGCTGCAACTGTTGTTGCTGTTGACTCTGCTGCTGGTGCTGCTGCACCGACTGTTGCACAGACTGCTGTGCGGCGCTGGGGACCAGCATGTCCGTCGAGCCCGAGGCATAACCCTGCGTCATGCAGTCCGCCTGCTGGCAGTAATCCTTCGAGACGGTCGCTATCGACGGTGTTTTGGCGCTGCGCAAATTGGGCGAGGGCGAGGTGCCCTTCAACGAGCCGCCGTAGCGCCCGACGTGCCGCAGTGTGGCGCACTTGTTGGCCGTGGCGGCGGCCACAATGTTCAGATTGTTGTTGCCGCGCACCGCCTTGGGCCCGATGCTGATGTACTTGGGATCGAAGCGGTTGAAGCTGTTGTTGGAGACATCGCGCGGATCGCGGTCATCGCCCAAGCCGTCCACATCGAGCCCGTTGCCCGTCGAGCGGCAGATGGCGTTCGACGTTTGAGCCGAGAGCACGGAGCGTATGGAGCTGCCCGTGGAGCGGGGCAGCGTTGCCGAGGCGAAGATGTTCTTCAAGGTGCTGCCGCTGCCGTTGCTGTGATGATGTTGGTGTTGCTGCTGCTGCAGCTGATTGTTGTTGCTGCCGTGCTGCGTGTTGTTGCTATTGCCTGCATACGTGCTGCAGGCAAGCGAATCTCAGTAGAAGTCGTTCGATTCGAGCGTCTTACACTGTTTGCTCAGCGTCGCGTATTTGCCGTTGTTGGGGCCCGGCAGGTAGGACGCGGACTGCTGGTGGTGCGAGGGCAGGCGGCCCAGCGTGTGGTGGCCGGACCTGTGGAAGAGTGGAACAAGCAGAGGCAAGTATCAGTCAAGTGTCCAAGTGACAGATATTTGTTTATAATGCGCAACGCGCCGGAGAGACCCAGGGTTAGGGGTTAGGGGTAGTCAGTAGCGGGGGGCAAAGGTAGATGCCTGCTGCGTTACTATGTGGTTATATACACAAATATTTACATATTTACAGGGTATATCGCAGGGTAATACTAGGCGCATAGCTGCCAATGAAGGTGTTACTTCTGCCTGACTACCCCTAATGCAGCGCCTCCAGCGCCAAGAGGCATACACTGGGTGGGGCAGAGGGGATGGGTAGATGGATTGTTTAATTTGTTTGGTGCAGGTGTGTCGCGTGTGCGTCTTACGTTACTGTTACTGTTGTGTTGCTGTTGTTGTTGTTGTTGTCGTCCCGGTACGATATACACTAGGCTACAGTGGTCACTCGCCAAAGAGTGCAACAAATAAAATGTTGTACAAATAAGAAACTAAAAAATTCCAATTGCTAAAAGAGTTAAATTGATCGCTTAAGTTAAGTTGTCTCTATGTTTGATACAGTACAACGATACTATAATTGAATAAAGGTATGCTGGAAATGGACTCTAATGGAAATCCGCTCACATGTTCCACTGTGCCTTCAGCGAACCGAGTGACTACTGTACTGAATACAGTCAGCCCCAGGACTTTCGTTCTAGGCAGGCTCTACTGTACCGGCCGCTCTACCTGTCAGCGTCATGTGTCATGCAGTCTGTGGGCTGTGGGTGTGGTCCTAGTGCAGTGGGGCAGTGGGCACACAACAATGAGAACAGCAGAAATAAATCGATAAATAAATATAGCAAAAATAAAAACAAAATGAAATCAATACAGCGAAGCGACAACAACTAAAGATGCGACAGCGCCATGTACAGTGAATACAGACTATAGCGATCGCAGCAGATGAAACTCTCTGCGCTCTGTTGTCAGTTTTGAGGTCAGAGATTATATTATAAAATTAATAATTCTGAGTGCAAAGTTAAATGTTCCACAACACCAAGTTCTGATCTCAAAAACTGACCAACTGAGCGTTCCGAGAGATGTTTCTTTTTCTAAATCTTTCGATTCAGCAACATTGTCTACTCGATAAATGGCTTGTTTACTAAGTTATGACTAGGAATTAAACGAGGGCTAAGACTAAATTAAAACTAAACCAAATTGATAATGAAAATTGTTTAATAAATTACAAAATTAGAACTATCCTCGGTTAGCCGAAGCCCTGTGAGCCCTTGCAGATGGCAGCTGCCGCTCGGCATTGTCCGGTATAAGTTCATTATTGTAAACTCCCTGTAATATCGCTAAACATCCACTTTACTAGTTCAATTTTTGAAGTAAAATTCCCTCTATCTGGAGGGTAACAAGTCTGAGGAGCCGAAACTGGCGAAGCTTCTGATATGGAATCAAATTTTTATAGCTTGAAAAATCCGGAGGAAGGTGAAATTGAAGTCTGTTTTTCAGAGACGCAAAGTTTTTCCCTCACAAAGCGGACAAAAGTTTAATTGATTGCTAATCTTGAAATCCCTTAAACTATATAATCCGAACAAGCCCGTCCTTTTATATCCATATATAGTATATTCCTCTGCAAGGGCTCTATTAAATGATAATTAAGAAATTAAATGTCATGCCTTGTGCCATGCACCAAATCATAGCCGGGCGGCGGCGACGGTGAGCGCCGGCTGCTGTTGGAGGAGCGAGTGCCCATGGACACCGCCGCCATTGCCGACGCGGCCGCCGCAGCCGCTGCCGCTGAGTTAGTTCTATGCTGTGTGTTGTTGTGGTTGTAGTGGTGGTTGTTGTTGTGGTGGTGGTTGTTGTGGTAAGTTGTAGTAGATGATTGATTGTTGATTGATTGAGTCTGATTTTGAGTTTGAGATGAAGATGTTGTTGATGCCAACCCTTGTCGCAAGCCCGCTGTGCCGTTCCTGTAGCCGACGCTGCCATTGCCGCCGGCCAAGCTGCCACCGCTGTGTGGCAAGGTGCCTGTGTGTCCAGCGGCACCGTTGCCTCCTGCGCCCCCAGCCCCACCAATGCCACCACCATGCGCCTGCTGATGGTGCAGTAGGGTGCGGTTTATAGTGCCTGTGCTCATCGGCGCCGTTGGCGATATGCTCGCGCTGGGCGCATTCGAGGCGGGGAACAATGGCGCTGTCTCCGACTTGTCGCCATCCAAGGGAGGTCTGCAGAACAAGAAGATATAGATTGCGGCGACCAATGTGTGATACAATACTTACCGCTTGCTCAGATAGATCCATGCATGCGAATCGGCATAGACGAGTATCGTGAGCAGAAACGAGGTCAGGAGACCCGCCACCATCATCAGGCTGAGTCCCAGAAGACCACCGTTGCAGAGGCCTTGCAGCGCCTCCTCGTAGTGTCGGTCGATGGCACGCCTGTCCAGCGTAGCAGTGAGAGTAGTCAGATTTCGTCGGGTCTCCTCCAGATCATTGTCCATGGCTGTCAGCGTGCGCTGTATATCAATGCGTGGATATGTATCCTGGCTCATGCTGAGAAAGAAGAAGAGAAAGGCAGACATTAGGAATAGAAGACGGTATGGAGACGGAGCATCACTTACCGTTGCATCATGTCAACGCTGTCGCGTGCACGGTCCACCAGATCACGGGATTCGTTGAGACGCAGAATAAAACGATTGCGCAACGTGCCGCAGTTCAGGAAGAAGACATAGGGACTGCGCTGCAGAGTCGAATAGGTAAAACAATTAGGGGATGAGCCACAGTTGCCGCCCGAGATACTTACCATCCCCACCTGACGGCACATGTACTCGTGTGGCCGCATACAGAAGTCACCGGCTGCCACGCTGGAAGCCAAGTAGATGCCCGCGAGTAGCCAGCAGATGATGATGCAGAACAGACCCGAAACACTGAAGAAGATCAAAGTGCAGCGCGACCGTCGGGCGACGCCGATGACGAGCACCGTGCAAAGGAAGAGCAATAGGGTGAGGAAGGCCAAGGTGGCGGGCCAGCGGATCGACTCGTACAGCTCGCCCAGCTGGAAAGAGAGAGCGAGAGAGAGAGAGATGTAAATAATAGAAAAGGAGGAGAGTGCGTGTGAGTGAGGTACTTACGTGTAGTATACCCATTAATGATGTCTCATTCTCGCTGCCTTTGATCTTCATGAAGTAGAGAACCATATTGTCCAGGGAGGTAGCCGCACGCGATGTGTTATCCAAAACGAGGCGGGAAGTCTCGATGAGTTGCATTACAGCGGTTTGATTGTACTGCGGTTTCTCCACCTGATGTATCACATTATGTGAAGCCATTTTCGTCTCGAGATCACGCTTGATGCTTTCAGTCTGCGAATTGAGGGATAAGATAAGTCGACGATCAGATACAGATACAATACACAAGTATTTCTCATGTTCCTCCTAGACTCATAGACTCCTAGAAACAAAGGCAAACACCTAATAAATTCGCTCCCGATTCCAATTAGACAAAGTGGCGAAAGCAATTTACTAGCGCATCCTGTCCTGGTGCGAAAATTGCCACAGGTAGTCGGCGATAAGATGGATGAGCTTGAGCCGAGATTGCCAAATGGCGGCCATTTACTGTAATACGAATAGTTAACAGCTGATTTAGCTTACATGATATTATCGCCAGCGATTATAATAATGACACGCCGGTCGGGGGATAGGGGGCTAGGGGGCTAGGCCAGCTAACCTGCTGTAAGGAAACCCATTATAAGTTTTTGGGAATGGGTAGACCCGGCCAGTGGGTTGTCCATTACACTAAGTTCCTGGCGAGCACGCTGACTCATATATCAGGTGAGCGCCGGGAGAGGGGAAGCGAGGGAAAGCGGTAGAAGAGCGGGATAGAGTGCAGTTCAAAAGTTAATGACCAAAAATGGTTAAAGCGAAAGCCCGGCCCGTGCACAAAGTGCTCAACCACCCCGATCACCCCGACCACCCAACCACCTGCAGACAAACACAAACCCAAACGCACACACACACCCACACCCAGGGAAGGACGGACAGACAGACAGACAGACACCTAGACAGACTGAAAGACGTTGAAAGCGCCTCAGACAGACATGTTTGTAGCCCGGCAAACAGAAACAAAGGACGAAAATGTTACCCACATATAAATATAGTTTCTTTTTAATACCCTGTAAAACATGACAACTGTATGCGAATCGTGGCTATAATGGACTTGGCTCGACACACTCCCAGGTCAAGTGCCAACTATCGCTTTCAACTGACAGACTCTCAGGACTAGAGCTAGGGATTTTGGGTTGTGCTGAGCCCACAACCACATAAAGTCGGTCCCAAGCAAATATTTTCTTAAGCAAAATACTCAAATCGAATTACAGGATAACTATGCATCCTGCATTTTTGACAAGCTGTGTTTTTTCTTTTGCTTCCGCAATTTTGCAAGGCTTTAAGCCATACACAGGGCGAGGGCGAGCGTGTGTGTGTGTGTGTGTGTTTGTGTGTGTGTGTGTGTGTGTGTGTGTGGGCAGAGGAGGGCCAAAGGGGTGGGGGGTGTCGGGGACAGCATGCGAGGGTCGCAGGTTCGAGGGTTCGCCTAAAAGCAGACTAAACAGACGCACGCACTGGCAAGCGACCGAGCGCAGCGTCCCCTCCAGACCCTCCAAACCCTCCAAACCCTCCAGCCCCCAGCGCATCCTGCAGCCGTGTTTGGGCGTGAGTGTGTGTGTGTGGTATGCACATGTGTGTGTATGTCGAGACCTGTGCCTAGATAATTAATAGCGTTTTACTTAAGAGCCGAGCATTGCCAGCCATCTGTTTGGGCCACAATATCATCTTGTCGGCACCTACGTTACCAATCCGTCCTCCTCGCCCGACACCCTCTTACATGCCGGCTAGCTAACCCTTAATCCATGGCCCAAGCCCAGGCCCAACCGGCTCTTTGCCAGCATTTGTAGCTGACTTTGTGCCTTGTTTTAGCCCTATTCGCAATGCTCTCTTTAACCTTTTGCTTTATCGGTTGCTTTTATGTGCACACACACACATATATATGGGCCTGTGTGTGTGTTTATATATAACCTAACAGTATCTAAATATATATGTATGCGTCTACTGTCTATTTCTATATATACTATATATAAAAAGTCTGTATGGAAGCTGACAAAGCTCATGAATAGCAAAAGCAAAAGGCATAAGCCCCTGACCGTACCCCCCTTCTCCGCTCCGACAACGCCCACGCCCACGACCCGGCCCGCCCCTCTGTGAGACTGTTGCTGTTGTTGTTGCTGTTGCTGCCATTTAATATTGGCAACACACACTTAGACACTCTGTATCCAGCGGCAGCTGAAACATTCCAACAATTTTTAATATATTTATGCGTTTGGGCCCTTCACGACCTGTGAGAACTGAGAATTTTATTAGACTTGTGCCTAGCCAACTGACAGCTGTCTCAACTGGGCTCATCATTGTCAGACGCCTCAGCTTCAGCTTCAGCTTCAGCCTCAGCATCAGTCCCAACCTTATCGCCATGGCACTGTGCCTCTTCAGAGCTTCAGAACTTGCCCATGGAGGAGGCGCACGCTTATCGATAAGCAGCCTTTTGGGGCTTGTCTTAGCGAATCACCTGCCTGGCTGGCTTACCTGTTGTTTAAGATTGAGCACAAGACTCTCCACCTGCTTGCCCGAACTGAAGGCCTGCAGCAGGCCGTTGTGGAAGTCATCGTTGCCATATAGACCTGAAATTAGAACAGAAATTAGATGAATTAAATGAAGAGTGACAATTGAACACAGCCGGAGGAGTGGTGGCAGGAGGCGCTCAGTCATTGAGACACGCTGACAAATGAAAGTCCTGGCAATGACATTGCACTGAACTGGAACTCATTAGATTGGATCCAACAAATGTAAAAGTTCTACAGAAAGGGCATAACCAAGGGAATGGCGCACAGAGCAGAACGAATCCTAGCCAAGCGAGGAGGAGCAGCATCGCATGAGAACTTTGCCCATGACAAATGGAAGAAAGACATTTACAAACTCAAAATAATGTCTCAAGATATGATACGCTTTTCCAAGTTAGAGTTTACATCTTTAATAATTAATCAGCTCAGTGCGATGGGCATTAAAGCCAAATTCAAGAGAAGAAATTCCAGCTAATACACGACATATAGCCTATCTGGGGAATACAATTACACCATTCCGTCTATGCCTGAGGGGGGTAGGTAAAGTCTAATTTTTGGCACTCCGAGCGTATAAGTCCTGCTCGTGTTGTGCATCCTCAAGGAACTCAAAATTAAGCCTAAAACTGAAATCATTGAACCAGTTTTTACAGCGCCTGAGCATTTTGCTTGATTGCCAAAAGTCGAACTAAGACGCTGGAAACATGGCGGCCTTCAAAATTTTTACCGAAAATCATAATAAATCTTCGTGCGAAAATGTTCATGTGCTAATTCCATATACCATTTACCATCTACCATCTACCATCTGCCATTGCGATTTGCCATTTGCCATCTTCCATCTGCCATCTGCCATTTGGCAAGATGAATATTTGAACTGACAATAAACAAGACAAACAGACAAACAAACCGTGCTCGTTGAATCAAATATTCCGGGTGTGTTTGCGGTGAGGAAGTCTGACTGCGGCAAACTGTTTCGACAGATTGGCGATTCCAAATGGTCACACTTGGAGCCAGACATCTGAAGGAGGACATGATATAAATAGACAGCGGTTAATGCCCAAGAATCAGGTATCAGGTATGTAATGAACCGCCTCCAGTCGGCTAACAAGTTCATAAACAAACCCCTAGGATGGAGCACATGGACCCTGCATGCATAATACATATAGGAATTCGAGATAAAAGGCAGTTTGTTTGCCTGCCAACTAGTCATTGGGCTCTGTGCTCCATATAAATCTTCACATATGACGGAGCCGGTCGAATCCGACCACAATATCATATAACTGTCATACAACTTAAAATCGGATTTGCCTATATTTCCCATATTTTGGATATTCGCTTGACATGCACTGAAGTCCCTTTGTTATGGATCGTGGCTGGAAACTTCATAAGGATCTGACCACTATATTACCATATTATTATTATATGGTCATAACAACCCAATCGGTTCAAAGCTTAAAGCACTATTTTCCGTTATTTCTGAAGAACCGTCTTAACATGGGTGGTCTGGATTTGAAATCCTACGCCACGACCTAGTTTCTCTAGGAGGGTTATGCCTATCGACATGAGCGGGACTCGAACGTGCACCTCTCTAAGCACGGAAGTTATGCGTCGATAACAAATCATTGGTATATACTCTTAAGCTTCCCATTTGTCGAAATTGTCTTAGGCCAAGCGGAACTCTGACCGACCGTTGGTTAAGAGTCGTGTCAAAGGATATATCAGCTTGGACGTTCGAGTTCGCGTTAAAATGATATGTGGCTTTAAAAGTGTTTACTATATTTTCAAATCCTTCGAAAAAGAGTTTAAAATGCGAACCGAAGCTTATGCTTGGCCCACTTGTTACAAGTGCATCTCCCTGTCGAATTAATGGCTGCACTTATCGTATGCAATTTCAAGAGGAAATGTATCCTATCGATTGACCTTTTCCCTCCTTCTCAACAAACCTCAAATAACTTTTTGGGGAAGGCAAACCTGCCTCGCTTCTCTCTTCAGTTCAGTTTGGTTCAATGCTTTTGGGTCTGAAATGCGCCCCGTTGCTGAACAACATAGTAAAACTGGGCTTCCGCATTAAGTTGGCTGCGTCTCATTATTTCATGATATTATGTGCGAATTCCGAGAGTTCCGAGAGTGCCGAGAGTGCATGGAGTGCTCTTTATGCACGCAGTTTTTAACCCAATTACAGCAAATGATTTCGCTAAATGAGCATCGTCTCTCTTCCTGCCTGGTCTCCTCGGCTCCTCGCCGCCCAACCTCCAGACCCACTCCTCTACACCACTCTCTCGCCCTCGCTCTCGCTCTCACTCTCACTCTCCCTCACTGTCGGCTTTCTCTAGCGCGCTCTCTTTCTCGTCGATAGGCGGTACAGAGCAAAGCGGGCACATTTTTTTGTCAATTAAGAGCGCTAATTAAATTATCATTTTATTGTACGCGGAGGTTGGATTATAATGATGCAGCGCAACCGTCGTAGTTGGACGCACTTGCTTGAATACCCTGTAAAAAGTGGAAGGCCTCCGCATTTTGATGGACATGCAAAAACATATCGATTCATTCCTGGAGACGACTTCAACAGATGCCATGGCTCATCGCCTTTATATGATATTTGTATATTATATATTTTATATATTTTATTTATATTTTTATTTTAATACAACTCGGTGCATTGAGAACCTTTGTTATCATTGAGATACTTTTAAGTCTTTGAGATACTATTGTATCTTAGAGCTACTTTCACTGTACATTCTAGATACTTTAGTATATTTAAACTATTTTTGTATCATTAGAGTGTTTTTATGTATATTATGTATATAACCTGGTCCGAAACGCAGCACCTGAAGCAGCCGCATTTCAAGTTCAATTAGAAATGGTAATAAATTGTGCTTAATGGGTTGCTTTCATTTCTGTCAGTCTATCAATTGGACTCAATTTTGTACATATTTACAGGGTACACACAGGTCGCAGAGTCTAATTTGAAGCATTTTCCAATTGTTTCTGTCGATGACTGAACTCGCTTTGGCTTTGGCTTTGGCTCCGGGGCGTTACCTTCTGCTGCTTTGACACACTTTGTAGATGAAACGAACGGAGGCAAATTGAGTGGTCGCATTCGCCTTTTATTATTTTCGCAGCGGCCGATTTCGCTCAGGCCTGACACTTGACGCGACTCTGGCGGCGATCGCGATTACCCGCCCATAAATCCAGATACGTGCCAGAGCCAGAGCCAGAGCCAACGTCAGAGCCAAAGCCGCACACGTAATGCAGCTATGCAACTGGGCAATGGGCAACTGGGCAACTGGGCAACCGGCAACGGGCAACGGGCGTCGTCATCCTCGACTTTTGGCTAATTGCCAAGTTAAACACGCGACGTCTACGTGCCCTGGCCATAGGCTACGCCCCAGCTCCAACTCTGGGTAGCGGTACAGGGGCGGGGCGGTTAGGAAGTGGGCTGGATTGGATAAGTGCAGTTCAATGCACCCGAAACTTACCTAGTCCAATGGCCGCACAGGTCATCAGCGTTATTATGACCAAGGAGCAGCTCTGGCATCGTTGGGCGCTCGGCTTGCGCTGTTTGCGATCGCAGCAACGGGTGAGCAGATACAGGAGCAGGCCCAATAGTGAGAGTATCAGCAGGCCGGCGGGTATGGAGGCGAGTATACCGAGGCTCTAAAATGAAACAGAGAGAAGAATAGAGTATTAGAAATGATTTAAGACATATGGCTTATGACTATCTCCTATCTAATCGATAAGCAACGCGCTGCCCCAGAAACTATTGATGCTATTGTTGCGCCGCGCTGTTATCGATAAGCGCTAAACGATTAATAATCGTAATGAATTATACAAAACGGGGGCATATTTCTATCAGCGACGTCGGCTGAATACAAATACGTCTGCTGTCTGCTCCTCAAAATACATAAAAGAAGTCACGTTCCATCGGAGAAGGAAAAAAGCGGAGCGCCCGGCGCTCTGCCCAGTGCAGGATGATGGGAGCCTGCTGCGGCCCGGCGCTGCTAGGCAGCCAGGCAGCCAGGATGGCCGGCTGGCAGGTGGGTCTGTGGGTCGGTGGGTTTGGCGGGTTTGGCGGGTTTGGCGGGCTGGTGGGTCTGTTGCCAACGAATTTGTTTCTGGGCATTGAGTGAACTTTTAATTGAATAACTTGCAGCTCGTTTTCTGCTGTTTGAGTTGCTCTTTTTGTTGGTTTTGTTGGTGTTGTTGCTGTTGTTGCTGCTGTTGCTGCTGTTGCTCTTAGTTGGCTGCCCTGCCAAAAATAAAAAATACAAAAAAAATCCACAAAAAAAATATATATGAAAAAAAAATGAAAAGAAAATGAAAAATGAAAAGGACGAAACCGAAAACGAAGCAAATTTGTGTAAAAATACCGTCTGCAAAGTTAATTTTTTGTCGCTGGGGCTCGCTTGGGCGAAAAATTTAATTGAATTGGCAACACTATGAGAAGCCGAGGAGACACCGAGCGAAGAAAGCAATGAAAGCAGGCAAGGAGGCAGGCAGGCGGCGGGCCGAAAGTTTTGGCCAGAGTTGCCAGGGTAACAAAACGGAAGGTATCCGCATGAAGAAACCGTTGGCCTAACGGAAATTTCATTGGAATTCATTAAAAAATAAGTTAAGCATGCAAAAGAAAAATTGCTGGAAAACTTGCAAAGACTCGAAGCCCTCGTAAATACCCTATAAACGTTTTGGTCGGCCGGCCAACGCAGGAGCACTTCACTTTCCCTGCGTGCCACCCACCCCCCAAGGGTGAATGTGTACCTCAGGTCCGTCCGTGTGCCTGTGGGAGCACTTCAAGAGGGTGCCTCGATGCCTCGGTAGGGCAGTAAAACGAGGGGGTCATCTTCCAGCTCAAATTACCGACTGGGGATATTGGACACCAGCAAGGCACCTCTGTCTGGGCATGACTCAGCGATCGAACTACTGAGAATGCCACTTGA
Organism: Phorticella flavipennis; assembly: GCA_037040045.1. Classification (NCBI taxonomy): domain Eukaryota; kingdom Metazoa; phylum Arthropoda; class Insecta; order Diptera; family Drosophilidae; genus Phorticella; species Phorticella flavipennis. Next base: position 19,618 of record JBANCY010000057.1, read on the forward strand.
GACGTCAGCTACAACTACAACAGCACCAACTTGGCTTGTCAATCAAGTTCAATCGCTGCTGATGTGCGGCACAGCTGGCACAATGGAACAGGCCAGCGAGCGGGCATTAAGCGATTGGCATCGCCGACTCGGACATGTTTATGGCCAGCTCCAGGCATGGCCCCTGGCACACAGACAGTGGCGCGTCAGAGGGGACCGAGGCAGCTATGAGTAATGGCTAATGGATTATGAAAGATTGAGACTAAATGCTCGTGCAGTGGCAAGTTTGGAGGGCAAATAATGTGCCCCTGCAACCACAGGGTACCTGTTGCCACTGACTTGACTACTTCTCATCCGAGTCAGTGCGAGCTGCAGTTATGACTCTTGGCGCAATGAGATTACATGGGGCCCCTCTTGGACCACGTGGACTACGCCACTGGCCGGACATGTTTATTTATTATTTATATGCATGTTACAGTCGCCTTTTTAGTACGTGCAACGTGCAAATAATCATTAAAAACTAGCGACAACTCTGCCGCCCGGTTGTTTGCGAGTCGCGTGTGTTCGCGCAGTTGAATGACACTTGAGCTGACCCTTCACACTGCCACCGCTGGCAGCTCCTTGGAGAGGCCTTGGAGGCGCAATCCTTGCGACAACAAACTGCAAAATGAAGCGAAAATTTGGCCAAAACAAGCGCAGCAAAGCAGGCAGAGCCCAAAACAAAGAGGCCGGAAAACAGCTGCCCGCCTACCAAATTGGACCCTTAAGCAAGGGTCGAGTTTGTGTCTCTCTCTCTCTATGTGTGTGTGTGTGTGTGTGTGTGTGTGTATATATGTGTATGTGTGGCAACCCTTTTTGTCGCGGCGCTAAAAATGGCAAATTATGCGATGATTCGCCTTGCCTTGTGACGCCCGTTAAATTGAATTAAATCAAAGCAAATTGCCATCAACATCAACAGCAGCAGAAGCAGAAGCAGAAGCAGAGGCAGCGGCAGCAATAACAACCTTGGCACCCCAAGTCTCGGTGCCCCAAGCCCCAAGCCCCCAACCCCAGCCCCTTCCAGTTCCCGCTCTATAAATACAGTTATAGATAGCAGCATTTCCCACAGAGATTCATATTTACCCTTGCACATTCGCATCCAGCCAATTGCGAGAAATGTGTGAAACTCGAGCGCAGTGACAACATAGACAAATAACTGTTAGACGAGTTGCCCCTCGCAGCCCCCGAGCACACCGAGCCCAGCACCCCTACACCCCCCACACCCCTCACACAGCACCCAAACGAAAGAGATACAGCACGTCTCTGTGCGGGGTCTCTGGTCTCTGCCTGGTATTTATTCAGTATATACATAAAATACCGTCGAGAATTAGCACTAACTAATACAATATTTAGAGCACATTCGACGACGCAACCCAATCCCAAACCCAATCCCAATCACAATCACAATCCCATTCGCAATCGCAATCGCAATCAACTGAACTTGAACTAAACCAATATTTGCGACAATTTGAGCGATTTGCAATTGGGTTTTACGAGCATTCTATATATCGAATAGAACCACCAACGGTGTAATGCGATTCTGTTCCCGTGCTATAGTATTCTCGGGAAGCTCAGATATGTCACAAGCTTCACGTCGTAGAATATCATCATCAACCCAAGTGAAACCGAAAACTCCAGCGGAACTCATTCACTTGATCTGATTTGGCACGATTTCTGCTAAAAATTTCGATTCATTGCGAAAAGTTGTTAATCGCTAATGAATTATGCTCTTAGGCAAAAAGTTTTCTTTTCTTTTCTTTTCTTTTCTTTTATAATGTTTCTTCTTTCTTGTTTCTTGCTGAATTTTAAATCTTCATAACTTTATGAAAATTGAATTGATTTGCTTGCGCCTCTGAGTGTCTGTCTGTCTGTATGTCTGTCTGTTTGCCCGTTGGATCTGGTCTGTCGGTTGGATTCATTAGTCATTCAGTTTCCAGTTCAAATTTTATTCAAATTAAACACAATACTTTGCTTTAATCGAACCTCAACTCACCACCACAGCATGTACTGTTAGTCTAACAAGAAGCTGGCAACGCCATTTGCTTTCAATCTAAGCCTCAATTTCTGTCAGAAACAAACTTTCAAATTTTGTTAATGCATTTTTTGAATACACTCACCGAAGGTACTACGACTACGATGTGAGGGGCGGGGCATGGGGCATGGGGCATGGGGAACGGGGCACGGGGCATATCGAATTACCAATCCCTTTCAATTTCACAAATTGCTTCAGATGGCAGACATAAGCTTAGGTTTAGTCCTATTTGAAAGCTTTTCGAGAAGTGGCAAAACTCTGTAAAACCTCCCACCTTTCGCACCCAGCATAAGCCTGAGAGTATGCAAATCAGCATACTTGAAAGTTGAACGCATTTGGTTAGGGTATGCGACATTCGACTAGCCCGCTGTGCCCGCTGTTTATGCTAAGCTTGTTGTCTTGTTTTGTTGTTGTGTTGTTGTGTTGGGGCCTGTCTTATGTCTTGTGTCTTGCGCCTTCTGTTGTGCTCGAACGTGGGCGGGCCGTGCTTTTGTGTTGTTGTATCCGAGTCTGAGTCTGTCTTTGTGTTTGTGTTTGTGTTTGGGAACTCTCCGTCCGTCCGTCTATAAGATTTTCGTGTAGCCGACTTTGTTGCCCGAAATTAGAACGTCAACAGAGTCCGTTGAGTGCGATGCGAAGTGATGCTATGCGATGTGATGCGGAAAAACCAGTTTTCCCCGCTGAAAAATGCCCTTAGCGAACAACAGTTATGCGCACAAATGAGTCTGTGTGTGTGCGTGTGTAAGTGTGTGTGTATATATATATCAAGCATGAGGCCCGTCTACAAATGCGACATTCTTTGCACTCGCAATATCTGCATATAAGTCGTACCGCTTCCGGGGCACGCTGTGGGGTAAGGCCTATAAACTGGAACTGCAATCAGCATTGCACAATACGCAGCAGAATGCCGCAATCTGGAGGCGTTGATGGCGATGGGAAATGCGGCTGTGGCAGCGGCTGCTGCTGAATCGAAGTATGCAAAAATATGAGAAAAGCAGATAAAAATAACCAGGAAATCTTTCCCATAGGGCACACATGTCCGCCTACACGACAGATTGGGCACACAGAATCGGATTCAAGACGACGTGCAGGACCTGGAGGACGTGAAGGACGTTGAGGACGATGCGGGCGACGTGGACGCAGACGCAGACGCTGAGGTGGTAACGACAGCTGGTTGTGAGCGTTTCAGGGAATACTAGGAGTATCCGGCGGGATTCTGGGCTATATTGTCAGCTGCTCCCAAAACGGAAATCGTCATCGAGCTGCCGTTGTTGACAACGACAACGAGCCGCACATACAGCACACACGGAGCACACGGAGCACACGGATCACACACAGGAAGCGGAGCCGACAAAATTCAAACTACGAAACTAGAAGCGAGCCACGCCTGGTCATGCGAGTGGCATATGAGAGAAGAGCACATACTCTGTAATCATGGGTATAAAACCTTCCCCAAAGTGTAGAGCATTTGGAAAACAAATTCTTTCTGTTGTTTTCAAATAGCTACAAAATAGCGATACATGAAATCTGGATTATAATTAATATTACTATTATATGGTCATAACAACCCTGTCGGGTCAAAGTTTGAAGCACTATTTGTCTTCATTTCTGCTTTCTTCACTGAAGAACTTTTTTTACATGGGTGGATTTCAACAAATCCTAGGTCACAACCTAGTTTTTCAAGGAGGGTCATGCCTATCGACGTCAGTGGGACTCGAACTCTCACCTCATGTATAGCGGGCAGTGAGCTATCCGCTGGTCCACCGAGGCCCCCTAAAAGCAATGGATATACTAAATAAGTAATCGCAAGCGATTGTCAATCAGGCACAATCGACAATCGATGAATTTATTATGCAATCCAAAATGTTGATTTCATATGTGCATAATAATCAAAAGGGCCAGCCACACGGAGTTTACATGCTTACAGGGTATTCAGAAAATGAATAAAAATAACATCAAACCGGCTTCCCAAGTGGCCATAGACATAGCCATAGTTAGAGCCAAAGCCAAGCTGAAGCTATGGCCGGAGTCAGAGCCATAGCTATAGTTATAGTCGACTGGAGACTGGTTCCTTGCGCTTGATGAATAAATAAAAAGCAGAGGCAAATTATTGAAAAGCGTCGCCAGGGAGGGAGGCGGAGACAAGGGCGGAATCAGAGTCGGAATCGGTGCCAGGTGGGGCAGGGTGAGGTGAGACGCATGTGAGAAGAGGAAGTCGAGGAAGTGCGCACAAATGGCAGGTAAAATTATGTACACAAACTCATATTGAGACAAGAGTAGGAAATGGAATAGGCGCTGGGCAGGGGGGACGGACTGGGTCGTGGTCGTGGCTGGGGACTGAGAATGGGACTGGGACTGAGACTGAGACTGAAACTGTTGACTAGCCTCTATGCTAGGGGGCGGGGCCTTTGACATGCCATGAGCATTTCATATGCAAATCACGTGATTTGACGCAGTAACAACGGCTACAACAATAATAACAATAACAACAATAACAACAATGCCAACAACAACAACCATAACAATAATTGAAACAAAAGTATGAACTGCATGGAATGACAATTGCGTAATTTCCAGATGAGAATTGAGGATCGTTTACCAAGGACAGGGACCCCAAGACAGACAGACAGACAGACAGCAGCCTGGGCTCTGGAATGGCAAAGGAAAGCGAAAAGTAAACATGGAAATGAGAAAAGTAAACGGATTACACGGAGTACATCCCGGCGTTTATATATCTGCTTGGAATACGCTAGGCATGCCCTGGCTGCAGCAAGGGGTACAGCTGTGGCCAGACTGTGGATATCCTGAATTTCAGCAAAGACACTTTCTGATGAGAAGGGGACTCAAAGTCTATAAGGGGGAATTTATCAGTTCGTTTAGCCAACTGACATAATTTCCAGCAGCATTAGCCATCATCAGCAGCCCCGGAGAGTCAATTATGTTGCCGGCCGATACGATGCGATACGATGTGATACGATACGATCATAAAAGTTCAGCTCGCATATAAACAAATATCGGATACAGCCAAATCCAAACAACAACACACAACGGGCGTCGGTCGGAGATTTCATCTTAAGCCATTAACAGTAAAATTAACAGAAAATATACATATATTTTCTATATGTGTATGCAAGGAGAGGGTGGTAGTCAGCGCGGGGGAATGTAGAGAGTCGAAACGCCTACGTTAAACTTTCACACTACATCAAAGGGGAGGGGCCAGGCATGGGATACGGTTTCAGTTTCGGGCGAAGATCAGACTGAAAAACCAGCCTGCACGACCGACCGACCGACCGACCAGACAACACACACACAGAGACTCTGAATCACCAGCCAAGTGTGGGACACAAAGAAATAGGAGGGGTTGGGACGAAGTCCAAAAGATATCCAAAACGAGCCACTTGGGACGCCCACAAATTGAGACAAAGCGTATTTCCAATTCCGGCGCATAACCAAAATGAAATCGAAACGTTTTTGAACTTGAACTTTTTTCGTAAATTCGTATACTCTACTCTACGACAGAGAGTTGTTCAGAGCAGCTGAACACTTTGCGACAACCCTGTGAACTCGGCAGCCAGTGGAAATATGCAACTGAAAATTGGTACACAGTCTGCTCTAAGCTGATCGATCAGATATAGCAGCAATATAGAAGCAAAAACAAGTTGTATATGGCACACAAGTTCCATAAAGACTTTATTAGTCTTTTCAGTAAACTGTCTTAGCCTAGCGGTTTTTTCTAGAAAACTAGGTGAAAAGACGACTTGTCAGGGTATCTGGAATGCTCTATGTCTGCTCTATGGGAGCTCCCCCTTCCTGCTTGTGCTGTGCTGAGAATTGGAAAGCGACGACTGTCCCAGCTGCTAGATTAGTTAGTTAGTCGCTTCTTACTGATCGAAGCGTGGGCTAGGGCAAAGATTTTCAAATCTTTTGGGTTGTCTCGCGTTTGTTTCAGTCCGCCGTATGGTTGTGTGTGTCTGTGGGGTCGGTCTGCCTGTCTGTCTGTCCGTCCGTCCGTCCGTCCGTCTGTCCGTACCGCAGTAGGCTAAGTATTTTATTAGAGGGTTTCGGGTAATCGGAATTTGAAATATGTAAACGATGCGAGGCGCCCTTTATGCGTGCCTGCGTATCGGAATCATGAGATGAAATTAGAGCAGCCGCCGGCTGTTTTATGGCGCGGGCTAAAGCTAAAGGCAAAAGGCAGAAGGCAGAAGGCAGAAGGCAAAAACCAAAGCAGAAGGCGAAAGGCAAAAATGATGGAGCAGAAGAGGAAGAAGAAGAAGAGCTAAAAGCAAATAAACATTCCACTCCAAAGTTCCAAAGTCGACACACAGCGCTTGTTGCACAAATAAACAGTTGCCCCGGCCAAATGAGATAAACAGTTGCAAGTTCTACGGGCTGCGTTTGGGTTTCGGTTCGGGTTCAGATTCGAGACATGCCCGGCCTGGGCCTGGGCCTGGGTCTGGGCCTGATAAATGGACTCCCCAACTTATATCTATGTACAGTAAATAGTACTCAAATCGCCTAGTCCAACACTGGGCGAAGAACCCAACTCAGTTTCAGATAAACTTTGGACATTTGGCGCTGAAAATGAAACCACAACTCGGTGTTGGTTTAGTCCAGACTCGAGACCCGCCACCGATTCGGCTCAGTGCAGCTATATCTGTTTGCTTTATACATGTATGTATTGTATGTGAATGTGGCGATATGCCGGCGACACATTGAAAGTGATTGAATGGCAGAATTTTCTCTCAATTTTCTTGTGCCTTTTTTATGACGAGTCGTAAATGCGACAGCAGATACAAAAGTATCTGTAAGTAGGGCCCATTGCCAGAGAGATACCACTACACTCCTCGAGTGCTCTGTGTATCTTTCAGGCTGCATCTGGGCAATATGTGCGAGGGCAGCTGCCAGCCTGCACTCTCGATTGTTGCTGTTGTTGTTGTTGTTGTTGTTGCATTTGACAGCCAGGCAGCCGGAAAAATCTATTTGCCATGCCCCGGCAGGCTGGCAGGCTGGTAGGCTGGCAGGCAGGGTCGATGCCGCACGAGCTGTGAGGAGTATCTTTCGGCTTGCATTTTCAATTGCAATAACCCAAAATGAAAGTCAGCAACAACCAACGGACAGGCCGACAAACGGACCGACAGACGGACGGATAGACAGTCGGACGGACAGACAAGGAGCCTGATAATTTGCTTCAGATACTTTCGTCTAAATATAGCGCCATGCGGTACGTAAACTCCGACTTTGTGGGCTGAGCTGTACAACAGCTGGCAAACGGGACTAAATTGAGTGCATACGGGGCAGGCGAGGGTAGCGCCTGGAGTTGCGCAACAGGAGTGTATCGAATGCGATTACAGTCCTCTGGAACATTGTCACAAATCGTCCGGGGGCAAGCGAAACGGAGTCAAGTTGTAAATGGGCACCAGGTGAACACCTCGTTACATCGTTGTTGCTCATCGGAAGAAAGGCAAACTTTAGTGTTAACCCTCGGGCACTTTTGCGAATTAAGCTGCTGTGGTTACGATTTTAAAACAACCCTCGCATATGGAGTGGCCCGTTCGAGCAGCTGCTGGTTTGGGCCCCAAGGCCTAACAAACAGATTAAAGAGCAGACGATACCAAATAAAAATAAAAACAAAAAACAAACAAAAGCAAATGGAATTGAAAATCAAAATGGAAATGGACGTGGACGTGGAAACGGTAACGGAATTGAAAACGTCGAGCAGAAAGAGGCAAGAGACAAGAGGAGACAGAGGGAGCAAAAGGCAAAAAAGGCATCGATAAAACAGAAATTCTGAAACAGAATCTATGGTTAATACGCACATAAATACGATAAATATGATGGGTTGCCTATCCTATCCTATCCCAACCAGCTGCCTGCCTGACTGCCTGCCTGCTGAATAATCGCTTCAATGCGGGTTCCCTCTAAGCCCTCCGCCCTCCGCCCTCCGCCCTCGACCCGACGACCATATCAGACGCCGGTAAAGAGCTAGCCCGCACAGTGCATCAGCAATGCGTCAGTCAGTTGGTCAGACCGTCAGATAGACAGTCAAAAGAGAAATATTCATAGAGATAGAACGAGGGATAGAGGAGGGAGAGAGTGAGAGATGGGCTATTGAGCGAGTGAAAGCGACTGCGGAAAAGCGGCTCTTCATCAACACCAGAGACACACGTTCCACAGAACGGCAGAGCATACGGCGTACAGTGATGATACCCGTTCTGGGGTTAGGGTTGGGGCTAGGGTTGAGTTTGGACTTGGGGGTCGTCTTGTTGTCATCGTTGTTAAGAGCAATTGTGTAGCTATTTGAAGGTTAAATTGATCAACAACAACAGCCACTGCCAGCAGAATTGCAAGGTCTGCGGCCAGGAGAGACCCAGGGCAAAGGGTTGCCACGCCGCCCCCCAGGCACATGTGGGCGGTGGGCGTTGGGCAGCGACTCATCGAGTGACGAGCTCTGATTAAACGCAATTTGAATTAAGAGACTAGACTAGACAGACGGTCGTAATATTGTCATGGAATACCCGTACACGTACGGGTACACCTACCCGCCGCCGCCGCCATCTAGAGGGACGGATAGAGGAATAGTTGAATAGTCGGCTTGTCAAACGCCGCTAAAACGGGAAGCGGTGCCTTCTCCAATTAGCCGAGCGGAGCTTCTCATAACTGAAGTATTTATGTGCATGTTGCGGACACAAAGAGCTGTAAAAGCTGCCCATAGTACCCATTGGTTTGCCCGCGTCTAGCCAACTCCGGGCCATTGACTGACCTGCCCGTCCGTATTATGTAATCCACTTGCAATGGCGCGAATCCTGTGCTATGTGATATGCTTCGACGAGAAGCGTAGCATCGCATCCATCAAAATCTATTGACACATCCCCAAAGACTGTTGCCACGGTAGGGTAGCAGCGTGCTGCACATGGCCCATAGCCCACAGCCCACAGCCCACAGCCCACATCACATCACCAAGCTGTCGCGCTTCCAATTAGCGCTTTGGTTTACCTATTGCCCATCGATTCACTTGGCAGGATTCATTCGCTTTTCATGTATGTCGCATGTCGCGACTTTGTTTGCATCTCTCTCCAAGTCCTTATGCAATTTTAGCTATTTTTTCTGTTTCTCTTTTTTGGGTCTATTGAACTGTCGCTCCAAGTCAGTCGCGTTCCACTTTCGTTGAAGTGCGCTTTTCAGTTCGTCAGTCATTCAGTCAGTCAGTCAGTCAGTGAGTCAGTCCATCTGTCCTTCAGTCGATAAGCAGATTAGCTTTTAGTGGGCTCATTTGCCAGCCAACCGCAAACAGAATTGGCTTAAGTGCTGGGCTCATTGTCAGCCCCTTTTATGGCAATGGGTAATCCCATGTGACGACCTATACCCCTCCCGTCCCCCCTTACACATCCTACACTCCGCCTTTACGTCCTACGTCCATGCACAGCTGTCGATATGTATAGCCATAGCCGGCGAATGGCGTGTGGCGTAGCGTATAGCGTATGGCGTATGGCGTATGACGACCACCTGCCCAACTAGCTCCTCCACCTGCCTGGCGTCCTCTGACATCCCCCGGCATCTGGCTGCCTACTCTTCTTCTCCGACAGCAAGTTGCTCTGCTCGACTTTGCTCTCTCTTTCTAGCTCTCCCGTACCGCTATCCTCACTTCCTCACATCTCGCAGCTCCTGGCCAGGCTGCTTTTGCTGACGCGCGTAAAAAACTACGCCCAGTGCAGCGCGCCAGCTGACCTACATCCGCATCCAAGAAAAAAGGCAGCAGTCATTGCCGAGCCGAGCCGAGGACGAGCGCCCGAGCGGTGAGCTGACCTGAATTTGACAATGACGCTGGCAGCCTCCTCCTCGCCAACCGGCGCGACCTGGCTGGCTGCTAATTTAAATCAAATTCCGTAAAACTGGGATTTTCTTAGCTGCAGGAAAAACCGCACGCAAATTCAAATTCAAATCATTTTGTGTCGGGTCCGGGATGGGTCGGGACGGGATGGTTCTGGGGAAACCGCCCAGAGACAAGCAGGACTTAGGATTGAGCCGCACTTAAGGAGCGCACGTGCTTGGCCTTAGGGCGTCGTCCTGTCGTTTCTGATACGGTTTCTTGGCCGTGTAATTGATGTTGACGTCGATGGTCCGCTCGTTGGCCTTGGCGCTGACGTTGGCGTTACACACAGTTTTCCCCCGTGTCCCGCCACCTACCTCCGCCTTCGATAGGTTCTGCCAGGGCTTGCTTATCAGCCATGTCAGATGCAAAAAGTAAAATAAAATTGAGATGTCGAGATGGGCGATGCGAGATGGGCGATGAGAGATAACCCCCGGCACAAAAGGGGACAAGCCAGTCGAAACAAAGGCAGTAACCAGAATCGGCAGCTACCTCACCGCTGAGAATTGAGGTGAGTGGCGGCTGTTGCCGGGTAAACTTTGTGCGCTGCTCCAATACCCTGTAATTGAACTAGGCACCCATTTTAGGCGCAAGCGATAGACCAGTCCCAGAAGGAACCCATGAGGATCAAATATGAATGACAATTCAGATTAGGGTTTATGTCACCTGGACGAACCAGCTACCAGTCTACAATTGTAGTAAATTTATAGGGTATGACTGCGTATTTGGAGCGCAATTGTCGAGTGCATATAGGGTAACTGCCCATCGAGCACACTCGACTCGAGCATGCTTGTTAGAGATAAAAGCTGAGGCATACGCTGAGCAAGGACGGCGGCGTGCGAGGTGGAGGTGGAGGTGGAGGGGCAACGGTTTAGGGTTATGCCGTCGTATAATAATCTAACCAAACCCATTGATACCACCGACAGCAGACAATGGCAATCAAAAGAAACCAAACAACTAAATGGGAAGCCGGAAGTGTGTGCCCAGCCCGTGCATAAAGACGCCAGAGGGGGGTCCCGTCATATATATATATCTATGTGATTGTGTGCGTGCGTGTAGGTGGACAGGAGATTGAAGTTGGAAGAGGGAGTTGGAGCTGGAGTTGGATGCCGAGGAGAGTAGGCGGAGGCGGGTGTGGGTGCGGGCGTAGGAACACACAGGAATCCGGGCACATGCAGCGCACATGGCAAGCAGTTGTCGGGAACGTTATGGAAATGAAACGAAAAAGGGCTCGACAGATGCAAAGACAACGACAACTACAACTACAACGACGAAATGGGAAACAAATTTCGAAATTTATTATCGCGTTTGCTTTTGTTGAGCGTTTTCTTGGTGCGGCTGCGGCTGCGGCTGCTTCTTCTTCTTCATCTTCTTTTCCTTGGTTTTCCTTTTTTGTTTGTGCAATTGCAACAGTGCAGGGGGGACCCGAGAGCGAGAGAGCGCGCACTATGTGTGAGAGCCGGAGGGAGACTGAGGGAGTGAGTGAGAGCGTGGAGTGGGGAGCGGGAGTGGGAGTAGAGCAGTAGAGCAGCAGAGCAGCAGAGTAGGAGGAAAGGAGGGGGGTGCAGCATACAGGTAACAGCTAAACGAGCGCATACCAGGCTGGGCCCTACGAAGCGAGAACCGAAAACCAAAAACTGTAAACCAAACAAATCAAAGTGCATGAAAAACTATCGAAAATCGAAAACTAAACAAATCAAAATGCAATCAAATGGTAGCGCGCTCTTCAAGTGCGCCTCCCTCCAAAAAGGGAACGGGGGGTCTCAAGTACCACTCTGAGTACCACTTAAAGCGGTCACCTCTTATTGTGAGTACCATGGAAAACACAACACACAAAAAACCAGTACCAGCTATGGGATTGGGATTGGAGAGCAACAGAGGCATGGATGGCAGGATGGCGGGTGGAGAGTGGTTGGGGGTGGTCGATGACTCTTATGGGGCTGAGAAAGGCATGCATAGCGTGAAATGGTTTATATGTGCGTAAATGGATGTTATCGATAAATCAATTAATTATCGTTATCGATAAATCGAATAGTAATCGTTATCGATTTAATGCCTTAGCATACTAGTTATAAGCTATAGAAACCTTATCCGCAATCATCAACATCTACTCATAGCGATAAGTTATCGATAAGTTATCAAGCGTGTTGCAGTTGTACTCACCTCTAAGTAAACATCGCTTTCCGGATTGAAAGTGTCATTAACCCGACGAAATGTATAATTCACGTGCGGTATTGAATGCAGGATTTTAACGAGTAAGCCCGGCTGATGTCCCATTTTCCTTTATATATATATATACTATATATATATATATATATATATATATATGTATGTTGTATCCTTTTTTCGTTGTTTGTCTTGTTGTTGTTGTCGGCTGTTATCGGCTGCTCTTGTTCTCACACTCTGGCACCCTAGCAGGCCGTCTCGCTCTGTTGCAAGAATGCTTTCGGTTTTGCTTTGGTTGTCTTCGTCTTCGTTTCCTTTATTGTTATTGCTGCTGCTGCTGCTGCTGTTGTTGTTGTAGTTGTAGTTGTTCTTGTATTGTTGTTGTTGTTGTTGTTGGTGTTGTGCGGCGAGGGAGTTGCTGCGTTTGACGTCACAACGCCGCTGCTGCTGCTGCCTCTGCCTCTGCCGCTGGCGCTGCTGCTGCTAGCGTCGGCGTCCCGTTTCAACGCAAAAATTGACTTGAGACTTTAGCGCATTACACACACAGCTGCGGGAGGGGAGAGAACGAAGAAGGGGTGAGTAGGGGAGTCAGAGAGGCGATTGCACAGTGGAGGGGGTAAAGGACGTTCATATGCTTGCTTAGATTTTACGCACACACACACACACACACACATAGGCACGCACACACACAAAAGCACACACACACAAAAGCACACAACGTGCGCAGAGCAAAGCGCAACGAGAGCGTGTGTGTGTGTGTTTGTGTGTGTGTGTGCGTGAGGAGAGAGTGTGAGAGTGGCCAAACGGACGACGGACCAACCGCCTTGCCGCCCGTCCGCCCAACCGACCGACCACCCGCCCGTCCGCCCGCCCGCTGTGGGGGTGTTAATGCGTACGGTTCACACGCTGTGCCAAATTCCATAATGTAACGCCGCTCGCTTTGACGCTCTCTTCTCCCGCTCTCCCGCTCTCTCTATCACGTTGGCCACACGCTCTCACGCTCGTTTACACTCTCTCTCTCTTCCCCCGCTACTCTTTGGCCCTGTCCTGCCCATCCTGTGCATGCAGGCGCCTTTGCATGTGTGTGTGTGTGTGTGTGTGTGTGTGTGTCCGTGTGTGTGTCATAAATTTTCACTTTCACTTTTCACACACCCAAAAAAAAAAATTTGTTGTAATTTCAAAAAAATTCTCAAAAAAATTTCCAAAAATTCACGCACACAATTGCAGGCGAAGCGGCCAAGCTAACGGCACTTCTCTGAGCTACTTTTGGTATTTTTGTTGTTTTGTTTTGTCACATTTGCCGCTCGTTCGCCCTCTCGCTCGCACGCGCCACGCTTAAGGACTCAATCGTAACAAGACGACAGCCAAGGAGTGCGGGGCAGAGAGAGAGAGAGGCGAAGATATGCAAAAAAAAATAATAATAATAAAAGGAAACACACACAGAGAAACACACACACACACGTATTTGCTCTTATTTTGTTTATGAATTATGCAAGTTGTTGTTGTTGTTCCACAGCGCGCGTTCTTGTTGTTGTTGTTTTTTTGTTGATGTCAACGATTTTGTGTGTGTGTGTGTGTGTGTGTGTGTGAGCGAAGCACGTCGAAAACCCCGCTGAATCGAATCGGGGCGTTGTTCCGCTTTACCGTTTCGTTCCGTTTCGCAAGGAGCGTTGTTGCCGCCTCTGCGGTACAAATGCGAATGAATCGACGAAACCTGCGCAACGCTTTGCGGCCTGCAGCAGAGCCCGACCCCGGCCCCTGTCCCAGCCCCTGCCCCTGCCCCGGCCCCGGCCCGAACCGACCAAGCCAACCCAGACCCAGACACAAAAGAAGCAGCCAACGTTCTCAGCGCGGCGCACACCGACGCCCAGTTGCACTGCCCCCGGTGCACGGTGCATGCTGCATGTTGCACGGTCCGACTGGACGGCTGCAACTCCTGCTGGGAGGCCATTGCTGGGCTGGTCTATCGGCTACCAGCCATGGCGATCGTTTGTGACCAGGAGAAAGGAGGAAAGGATGCACTCAAGTGCCAGAAGAAAGCAGCAATACCTGACGTAGCATACCCTGTCATGCTAAGCGTAACATCCTCAATAGATCAGACTGTGTTATCGATAATTATCAGTTTTGCGCAAACAGCAAATTTCGCTATTTTCGGTATCCATATGTCTTAAACTTCTCTCAACAGATAGCAAAAAATCGAAATATTTATCGATAAGTATGGGTACTATATGTTGTTATTGAATAAATCTGTTTAGTTAAGTAATATTGATAACATTACGCTCTTCTCAATAGATGGGAACGGTATTAGTTTTATCGAAATCAGTGTAAAAAGGCGGATTTTGCAATTTAGGTATCGAATAAATCGCGTTGGACAAATAATACCGATAACATGGCTGAGATCGATAAGTCTTAGCCAAAGACTGTATGTTTTTCTTATCGAATTGTTTATCGATAAGTATCAGTATATTATATTAGAAATCTGTTTGGACAAGGAGTGTCGATAAATCGATAAGCATTATGTAAGACTAATTATGACATTGATCACGATAGATGGAACTATTAATAGACTGGGCCAACTATCGCTTCAAGAAGGTCAGCACAACAAAAGAAGCTACGACTTTAGACACAATTGAAGAATTATCACAGGGTATTGTCCTCCATGCCTGAAGGCATCGATAACGATTGCCGATTCCCGATTGTCGAGTAGATTTGAAAGTGCAACTGCAAGCAAAGATGGGCGAGTTGAGTCGATACTTTCTTGTTTTTTGTAGACAATTCAGCTGAGTTTTCATCTTTTTTGTGGAGTTTTGTTTAGTTTTTAATATGTGTGCCACTTTTATCGGAGTCAGCTATAAAAAACGAGTTTTCCACAACAACAACAACAACAACAACGGTAAGAAGAAGAAGAATAACTAACAAGAATAACCGCTTTAAGCGCTTTACTAGTTTCGCTGACTGCTGAGCCGCCTCGACTCCGGTGACAACCGAGTGCCCCAACGGGGACCGAACCGAATCCAAGCCAGGCCAGGCCCGGTCCGGCTTTGCCCGGCCATGCCCAATCAAACCCATCCCAAGCCAATGCATATGCATAGGGAAACAGATATATATACTATATATGTATATATTTATATAGGCGACTCGATTATGCAGGCCGCTGCCTCCGTCGTCTGTAATCCGAGCAAGCTTTGGGCAACGGCTAAGAAACACTGAGAATTCTTCGCTTGGCGTCAGCGTTTTATCGACGGAAAACAACTGATAGCCGATAACTGTCAACAGGGCATGGCCAACGCCGACATACCCTAGGAGCAAATAGCGGCAACTGCTGGCAGCTCTCCTTGCGCCTACAGGCGGGGTATACCAGTAGCACAAGAGGTAGATCGAGTAGATATAGATATAAAGAACATAACGCCATGGCGACATGCGTCTGTGTTATCCGAATCCATTAGATTCTGGCGGAGCACAGGCGCCCGAACTTGAACTCTCGGACGATACGCAAACAGCCGCCTGGCTTGCGACTCCTCCGATTGCGACTGAAATCCGACGAGTGGCGCCCCACAAGAATAACAAATGTATTGCATGTACATTTACAGGGTATACGGAGTAGTGAGTGTGAAAATCGACACCATGTCGCTAAGCTCTCCAATCTTTACAGGGTATGAATGTGATGCCATTGTGCAACATAAGTGGACTGGCCTCGCGCATCGCGCCTGCCTTTCGTTGCGCCCTGTAACTTGCAGGGTATCTTGCAGGCATCTAATAATATTATTAGTAATAAATATTTGTTCAATGGCGGCGACTAGTGTTCTCTTCCAACTGGTTGTTGTTTTTGTTGGGGTTGTTGTTGCTGTTGTCATTACACAGGCCGGGAACGGGCCTATCTCGGTTCATGAATCAAATGGAAAAAGCGCACTACGAAAAGGTAAAAACCCGAAGATATAAAGAGCAAACACATGGAGGGGTGTGTGAAGCGGGGAGACCACGAAATTCTGGACATCTTATCAGCACATGTGAAAGGTAAATACGAGCTACGAGCGTAGCCGGCCAGCTCGATTCGCAGAT
The DNA here is from genome assembly GCA_037040045.1 of Phorticella flavipennis. Classification (NCBI taxonomy): domain Eukaryota; kingdom Metazoa; phylum Arthropoda; class Insecta; order Diptera; family Drosophilidae; genus Phorticella; species Phorticella flavipennis. Next base: position 35,763 of record JBANCY010000057.1, read on the forward strand.
ACCCTACAAATGATCTTCACCTGGCCGAGGAACCAGGAACCTTGGTATGGGAGCGTTTCCCAGTTCGGTTCTAAGATTCTAAGGCGGGAGAGTGCGCTGGCTATCTGAGACCCTTTGGAACCGTTGCAAAAACTATAACTATCAATTTTTACCTTATTCCCGCTCGACTCTTATGGAATGGAATGTCGCCTTCTTATCTCAATCTGAGGGTTGGCCATAGGCCACACTTGGGACTTACATATCCCTAGCCCAGCTAAAGTTCGACTCTTTGTCAGAAAATTATCAACCGAAACTCCTGCCTTCTTTCGCTTGGGCTTTCTTGGAAATTCAGATAAGAATCCGATTCATCCAGCGGTTAAAGCTTATCGGGGGCAAGACATGACGATGACGTACACATCGTTTACCTTGGAAGCCTTTTGCGGGCAGAAAAACGGAAAAACGAACCGGATTGGCTGTGGATTGGCCGGGGTAAGGGTTAGGCCAGGCGGCGAAAGCCTGCTGAATTGTGGAATTGTTCTCTCCAAGGTGAAAGCCTTTAACTCAACCTAAATCAAATATTCATCGAGCGTGTAGTAGGTAAAGCGATGCATCCTGGGAATAGGCAATTTTGTCGCTTAACTTTGAATCCTCAACTTCCGCTGAGGCGCCACAAATTGCGTTGCGTCAGTCCGCGGGGGCGGGGCAGTGGCGGCGGTGAGCCGTAGAGCCGGAGAGGAAGTGGCAGCCACAAGGCATTAAGCAGCAAAGCCGAGCAGCTCCAATCTAAGCCCTCTCGGTGGGTGCCCAATGCGAATCGGAGGAATCGAATTTACCTCCTGCTGTCTGCTACAAGCAGAGCCTGCCCCTTTGCCACAGCCACTTACAGGGTATGAGGAGACCTGCTCCGTTGTATTGTGGAAAACTCGATTGGAAAGCAATTCGATTGGATTGCTGAAGGATTGGCCTAGGCCTAGACCCAGAATTGAACTTAGTTCCGAGTTTTGGATGTTTCCAATGGGGTTTTCGAGTTGGGCTCAATCAGGGTTGCACTGCTTGCCACTGCTTGACACTGCTTAAGCCATCGGATTGAGCTTCAGCTTCGGCTGCTCTGCTCTGCTCTGCGGGGGGGGTCTGAGCTCTCAGCTCTGAGCCAGAGACCCTCTGAGGTAACGTTTCGCATGGCCCGTTTCAAAAGTTTCGAACCGTTTCAAATCGAAACGGTAGGCAAACTTCCCAAATTTCTCAAAATGCTCGAAATGCATTTTTCATTTTTAAATGTAAACCAAATGCAGGTACACACACACACACACACACACATACTCTCACGAATGCACACACATGCACATGAGACACAGAAACAAAAACAATTTAAGAGCTAACGATTTGGAGTTTTGGGTTTTTCTCTCTGTTTTTCAGCGTATTTGTTTATAATTTACGTACAATTGGGGAACGTGCAACGCGACCAACTATTAACGTGATTTGACAATTGCCGCTGAGCTTCAAATGTTGAGTTTAATTCAAAAATACATACTGAATGCAATCGCTTCGTACGCACGGCGAGAGAGACCACAACTGGCACAAGTGTGTGACCGTGCGAGACTGAACGCTAAATGCCGAACCGAGAAATACCAACGAGCGCTGCTGGCCCCAAGTCGTCGCTGGGCCAACAGACAGTCGGCTCACGCAGCAGTGCACGACGAGTATCGAGTATCGATTAACAGCGCAACAGCGCTTTAGGCCAAATATCGACTAGTTTCGGCAGTTGTTGATTATTTTAAGAACTGCAATTACTTAAGTTTTTAACTTGTTATTCAACTAGTTTTATTTTGCTAACTTATTTGGTTAGTTGCACATTTCTTATGGACCTTTTGTGCGTGTTAAACTAACATTGGCTCATTCTAGCTGGCGCCCACTGTATGTTACTGTTGTTAACATTTTTATTAACAGCGCGCCAAATCAATGGCACATTCCCACTGCTGTAAATCCAAAAATTGTATATTTCAAATATTTGTGAATCGGACATGTACAAAAGAACAAATAGTGGCTATAACAACGCTATCGGGTTACAGCCTGAAGCCCTATTTGCCCTATTTCTGCTTCCTTCGCTGAAGATTATTGTTTTTACGTGGGTGGATTTCAAATCCTACACCACACCCAGTATTCCTAGGAGGATCATACCTTTGATATGAGAGGAACTCGAACCCACACCTTCTGTTCGGCGGGATAGTGCGCTATCCACACCGAGGGCTCCAGTCTAATCCAGAAACAGTCTACTTATAAGAAAATATAACATGCCAAATTACTTGATATATAAAACAAAAGATCACGCTACAAATCAATAAAAGGATAGATCTGCTATTCACTAAATCAAAATAGAAAAACTTATCATATGTTTACATTTTATTATGTTTTTATGTCATTGTGTAAATTATTAAAATTTTATTTATATTAATATAAAATGACTAAAGCTACCATTATCTATATCTAACGAATCTATATTAAATGAAATAATGTATAAAAAATGTGAAGATGAACCAACGGAATACCCTAAATGCAATGCCTCGCTCGCTGCTCAACACTGTTGTCGCTGAACAGAGCTCAAAATGGCACTGCTAGTTAACAGCTAACAGTTAATGCAGCTTAACAGTAATAACTGCACAGCAGCAACATTGTTTTTTTTGTAGCGACATAAACAAATTTTGAATCCGGCTTTGGGAAGCGTCTATGAGTGCAATACGGAGTCAATCCTAGGGAATCCGGAAGTATGTCCTCGGCAGTAAACAGAACAAGGTGCAACAAGTGTCAGCAGGAGGGGATCGCCGCAGACTCGGCTGATGCGGCTGGGAGCTGTTCCATTTGTGTTTCCTGCGAGGCAACTGCGTTGAGAGCAGCGCCAGCGGTGGAGGCCACGACACGACCAGAGGCAGAAAAGATGGTGTTGGATACGGATCTGACCACGACGGAGACGATGGCTGACTTGGATGAGTTGGACAAGACGCCCGCTAAGAGTGAGACGCTCGCGGAGGAAGCCCTTCTGAAGCCGAGGCCGCCCAGTCCTGACGCTGTGCATGCCGAGGCGGAGTCCGTTGCGGACGCGGAGGCACCCACAACGAGCAGCGCGCCGCAGCGCAAGGTTACGCGCAACAATCTCAATGGAGCACGTTCGCCCACAATTATCAAACGACTGAGGAAGAGTACGCGGAGCACACGATTCAAGTCGAAGCTGTCGGCACGCGGTGGAGCTGGCAGCAGCGCCACCGCGGGCAATGGTGCCTCCAACGGACACGGCGGACCCAATGGTGGTTCGGCGACGGCACAGTCCGGCGGCGGTGGCAACGGCGGCAAAGCGCATGGCAAATCCGGCGGAGGCGGCGCATCGGGTGCGCGCAACCGACGCACCTTGTTCAAGCGACCCGCGCAGAAGACGCCGCGCGTGCAGGCGAGCACGAGGTTCGTGAAGAGTCTCTTCTACAAGGGCAGCTACATGCAGATCGGCGACATCGTGAGCATTGTGGACAGCGAGCAGAATGTATACTACGCCCAGATCCGCGGCCTCCTGGTGGACGCCTACTGCGAGAAGTCGGCCTTCCTCACCTGGCTGATACCCACGCAAGACAGCCCCGATCCCGCAGAGGGATTCGATCCGGCCACGTATCTGATCGGTAAAGTATTCCGTTGATAAATCCAATGTATCCAAGTCCAACTCAGCTTATCCATCTTTCCGCAGGTCCCGACGAGGAGCTGTCCCGCAAGTTGTGCTACCTGGAGTTCATCATGCACGCGCCGAGCAACTACTACTTCGACCGGACGACTCCGTTCCCGCTGCCCGACGGGGACGACTACGCGGCGCAGCGGGCGGGCGGCTTCATCTGGACACGTTTGCCCACCATCAAGCGGGATCGAGAGCGGGTCGAGCGGGTGGAGCGGAAGGCGGCCGCCTAGCGCTCAGGCAGGCGTCGGACGGCGAGACAGAAGATCTGGAAAGGATCTGACAGGGGCAATCGATTGAGGTTAACAGCTTAATTTATTTGGAAGCATGCGATTATTACATAAGAAACTGATGAAACAAACCTTGGCTGTGCCGTAGACGTGTGGTGGAGTTGGAATTGGAATTGGAGGAGGTGTGTGGTGGGGGTGGGGAGTACGACTGGAGGCGAGGGGAGTGGAGAGGCTCTCCGGGCTAGCACTTGGAGCATGCCACCTCGACGGCCTCGGCCGGCTCCTGCTTGCGCTTGCCGCGTTTCGGCTTCGTCGGACGCGGCGGTGGCCCGATGGGCCGCATGTACAGGCGACTGTTGATGGGCGCCAGGTGCTCCTTACTGGCCAGCTTCGTGCTGAGCTTCATGCGCCTGGCACTGGCCGCCTCGGCGAGCAGGATGCGCAAATCGGTCTCGTCGTCGGGGATGCTGCTGGAGGCGGCTCCAGAGAGGGCGCCTTTAGCACCAATTTGGTCAATCCCAGTGGTTTCCTCAGCTATGACTGATTCTGTTTTTGTTCCTGTTCCGATTGTAGTACCAGCTGCTCCGGGTTCCTCTACTTCTTCAGCAGCAGATTCAGCTTCATCAGCTGCGACGGCGGCGGTGGCTTCGCCTGCTTCTGCTTCACTGAGGTTGCCATCGGAGGCGGTGGAATCGTTGGCAGCCGCCTGGCGGGCCGTGCGCAGCTCGGCGATCACCTCGTTGATGGCGGTCTGGAGGCGTGGAGCCACCTGGATGTCATCCGCGTTGCGCGTGAGCATCCAGCACTGCTCGACGACATTGACCAGCAGATGGTAGACCATCTTGACCAGTTCCCGCAAGATGGCACTGCTCACGTCGCAGACCCCAGTCATGGCCAGGCAGATGGTCTCCTTGTTGCGCTTGAGCAGCGGATCGATGAGGTCATCGTGGATCAGTTGGCTGCCGCCGCCGCAGCTCGGGAGCAGCCAGCAGAGCACGCACAGCTTGAGGCCGCACAGGAAGGGAACCCACGGCTCCAGGCAGCCGGTGCCGCAGTGGAAGGCCGTGAAAATGCCGTAGACGATCCAGTACTTCATCCAGACGGTTTGGGTGCGTTGGTTGCCGTTCAGGCAGTTGTAGGTCGCGAACGCCGGGTAGAGCCAGCCGATTAGCAAAATGATTAGATCGTAAATCATATCGAAAGATTGGTTTTTACATCTACATCTATAAAATGCCCGAACAGATTTATTCAAATTTTTTCTACTTTTTCGTAACGAAAATTCTAAATTTCGACTTATTCGGAGCACGCCGATGTTTGAATGAAGGCACTGTGGCGAGTGAGCTCTACGCGTCGACTGATAAATTCAATAGAAACAAACCCAGGACTACTTCGATCCCAAAAAGTCAAGAATTTTTCTGACAATCCCGAGGCCTGTCCCATTTGACATTTTGCACACACACACGCGCACAGGTTTGATTCGAATTCAAAAAGCGCGCGCTGTGCAGAGGTGCCAGATCAGCAGTTTAGCTGGCACCTTGACTAAAAAGTGGGCAATTTTCCAGCACTGTTTTTTGTTTAACTATTTCGATCAATCTTACAAAATTAATCACAAAATGAAATAATAAATTTTGTTTAAGTGCAAAGCAATGTTTACTTTTCGTTGTAGCAGACAAAACAACGCCATGTCTAGACTCGATAACGATAACGATAGGCAGGCAGCATTGTGGGGCAATCTTCTACGCGCCGCAGGCCTGGCACAGTTTGAAAATGGCAACCGACGCCAACAACTCGAATGCGGTGAATGTCTCCTGCCTCAGCGACGTGGAGGACGCCTCCGACATTGACGTCGACGATGTGGTGGACGAGCTGCACAAGACGATGACCACGGGGCCGGTGTACGCCGGCGAGCGGAGCATATTCAATACGACGCTGGACCTGAACGAAGGTGAGCGCGCTGCTGTTCATCCTGGTGCCGCATAGAGCTAATCATATTATGCTAAATCTCGTTGTGCAGCAAGTGCTACCTGCGAGACCGTGGATGCGGCTGTGACAGCGTATGCGGAGCGAGTGGCACGGGAGATCGCGAGCTGGGAAAGCTTTGCCTACCAGCACATACCGAAGCGAGGGGCGGGCAAATCGGGCCACGCCTCCTACACGCCCAGCAAGGAGCAGCAGGCGTACCTGGACCAAGCAGTTGACATGCAGAGCTTCATACGCGACCAGAGCAGGTTCATGAGCCAGGCCCAGGTGTTCCTGCAGGAGCACGAGCAGCTGCAGGAGCTGCAGGAGGAGCTGAAACAAGTGTGCGAATTCCACGTGCAACAAGTGCAGAGGAGTCGCACAGCAGAAGTCCTGGCCAGATACTGACAGTTGTGTTTTAATTTATAAATAGGTAAAAATAAAGATTTGTAACAACAGTGCAACGGTTCGATTGATCTCGGCTCAGATCAGATCTACAGTCTATCTTAGGCGTCTATTCAACTATAGCTATCGGCACAGTGCCACGCCCAGGCCCTCCCAAGCGCTGGCTACTCCTTGGCCCAAGCGGCCAGGTACTTCATCAGATCGGTAAGGCTGTCGAAGTCGGTGCGGCTCTGAGGCGGCTCGTCCTTGGTGATGCGGGGCAAAGCGCTGCCCATCTTCAAGCGAAACTCCTCAAACTGCAAAGAAGGAAACTTTAGTTTAGCTTTAGCTTTCCGAGTGGAATCCTCTTGAGTTACGCACGTCCTTGGCGCCGCTCAGCTTCCAGACGCCATAGCAGAAAGTGCCGGTGCCGAGCAGCGCGTACAGCGTGCCCCAGCCGAGGGCGCGCAGGGCCAGCATGGAGCCCTCGTCCATCAGGATCATGCCCTGGCGCGTCGCCTGCTGCTGCAGCACCTTGCTGTCCGACTTCTTGGCGCTGGCCAGCGTGCGGGAAAAGCCAAAGAGGGCCGAGATGCCGCCGACCAGACCCATAAATGCAGCGGCTGCAACAGAAATTCATTTCGATTTACTTGACTATTGTGTGGGCCCCTTGTTATCGGTTGTGCAGACTGTTAACTGTTTACCTTGTATGTTGAATTTGCGCCGCTTTTCCGCTGCGACTGCGTCGACGGCAGTGCCGGCTTCGCTCATTTTTATTAAATTGCCGTTTGATTATTATTGTTGTCGTAATCACGATTGGAATTGGAGGATTTGCAATGTCGTGCTTCTATCGATAGCTAATGTGCGACGTCCGATTGCCTGCCAATTGGCGCACGCGATGGTATGGCAGCACTGCAACAGGTTTGCTGCGCTGAATTTGTATGTATTTATTTTGTTTGTGTAACAAAAAGTCAGAAAGAATGACTAATAACTATTAATTTCATTCAAAACACTAATAGTATATTTATATAGCATCTGTATAGTTGACAATATTTCAAGATGGCGTCTAAATGACACATAGTGTAATTCGCCATGGACACACGCAGCGACTATCGAGCGCCGCCAGCACGCAGAGTTGCCATCGATTCTAATCGAACGCACACCGCAGATAGCTTAGTGCGCTTTTTGGCATAAATTGCTCGCGTCCATCAGAAAAGAAAACGCGGATATAAGTATAAAGTGCAAACTGTCCATGATCAGCCAGTAATAAAATGTATTAAACGTAAACAAAGTACGAATTTCTCATTGTTTTGATAACGCCCCTTCCCCGGCATGCAGTAGCGGCTGCACCACACAACCGTAGACTTATGTGGCTTTGTCACGCGTGCAAATTCCGTACAAAAATTTGACAACGACGTCACGGCGGGGTCTCTTGCAGCAGCGGCAGCAGCAGCAGCAGCTCTTTCTCTCTGTGTCTCTTTCTATCTGCGACTTCGGCTAGGGCTTTCTTCAGAGGGCTTTCTTCAGGGAATTCCGCCGCAGACAGTGGGCCATGGCGAGCACCACGACGGACTCGAAGGCGCCCCTGCGCCAAGTGAAGCGTGTACAGTTCGGCATTTTATCACCTGATGAAATTGTAAGTACCCGTCCCCGCTCGAGCCTCCCTCTGCCTACTCCAGATATATAATCCAAACCGACGACGCCATGTTGAATATGAATAAAGCTTTAGCCCGATAACTATAAACTATAATCCCGGCTTGCTGTTCGATCCTTCGTCCGGAAATACCCCTGCTTCTCTCTCTCTCTCTCTCTCGCTCTCACACACGGGCACAAAGCACTCAAATTTCCCCGTGTGAATTGATCGACTTTTCCGGCTCTGTCCGTCCCTAAAAACGATCGATTGATTATTATTATTATTATAATTATAATCTACTATAATGAATCATAGTAAAATCATTTCGAGAAAATATTATATTCCCATTGTAATCATTACTATATGTCCATTACAACCCTTTTGGCCCACAGCCTGAAGCAATATTTGTCTTTATTTCTGCTTTCTTCACTAAACAACTTTTACGTGGATGGATTTTAAATCCTGCGCCACAACCTAGTTTTTCTAGGAGGGTCATGCGTATCGACATGAGTGGGACTCGGATCCACACCTCTTGTTTGTTGGAACAGTGCGCTATCCAGTAGTCTTATTGGATCGATCTCTATCAGTTACCACCAGAATTGTCGGGAGACAAAGCAATGTTTGCCTGGGGCAGACACGATTAAACTTGGCTCGTTTGTAAACGCATCTGTTCGGAACCGGACGGATTAGATTACCATATCAATTCTCCTCGTAGTGGATGAGTAATTGCCAAGAAACACAGTTGCTGGACAATTTTTGTGTGCTTCTGAAAGTACGAGGCTTGGGGGTTAAAGATCATTAGTTATAATATCGTTGGGCATCCATAAGATCTGTTCAACATTTCTTTTCCTTTAAATATCCTATCTGGTCTGTCATTAACCCATTATGAACTAATTGTATCTGTTTGTAGCGCCGAATGTCTGTCACGGAGGGCGGAGTACAGTTCGCTGAAACTTTAGAGGGCGGACGACCCAAGCTGGGCGGTCTGATGGACCCGCGACAGGGTGTCATAGACCGCACCTCGCGTTGCCAGACATGCGCCGGTAATATGACAGAATGTCCCGGACATTTTGGCCACATAGATCTGGCCAAGCCGGTGTTTCACATAGGTTTCATCACGAAAACGATCAAGATCCTGCGTTGCGTGTGCTTTTATTGTTCCAAAATGTTGGTGTCTCCGCATAACCCCAAGATCAAGGAGATCGTTCTCAAGTCGAAGGGCCAGCCCCGCAAACGTCTAGCCTACGTATACGATCTGTGTAAGGGCAAAACTATTTGCGAGGGCGGCGAGGACATGGACCTGACAAAAGACAACCAACAGGTGGACCCGAATAAGAAGCCCGGTCACGGCGGTTGTGGTCACTATCAGCCTTCGATTAGAAGAACGGGTCTTGACCTAACGGCGGAATGGAAGCACGTGAACGAGGACTCGCAGGAGAAGAAGATCATTGTGTCCGCGGAGCGTGTTTGGGAAATTCTAAAGCACATCACAGACGAAGAGTGCTTCATCCTGGGCATGGATCCAAAGTATGCCCGACCCGATTGGATGATCGTCACGGTGTTGCCTGTGCCGCCTCTCGCGGTGCGTCCTGCTGTGGTTATGTTTGGTGCCGCCAAGAATCAGGACGATTTGACCCACAAACTGGCGGACATCATCAAGGCAAACAATGAGCTGCGTAAGAACGAGGCCAGCGGAGCTGCTGCGCATGTCATCCAAGAGAACATCAAGATGCTGCAGTTCCACGTAGCGACACTCGTGGACAACGATATGCCCGGTATGCCGCGCGCCATGCAGAAGTCCGGAAAGCCCTTGAAGGCGATCAAGGCGCGTCTCAAAGGTAAGGAAGGTCGTATTCGAGGCAATCTTATGGGCAAGCGTGTGGACTTCTCCGCCCGAACTGTTATTACTCCGGATCCCAATTTGCGAATCGACCAGGTCGGTGTGCCGCGATCCATAGCACAGAACCTTACTTTCCCGGAGCTGGTTACCCCGTTCAACATCGATCGGATGCAAGAGTTGGTGAGGCGTGGTAACTCTCAGTATCCCGGAGCCAAATACATTGTGCGCGACAATGGTGAGCGTATCGACTTGCGATTCCATCCAAAATCCTCGGATTTGCATCTGCAATGCGGGTACAAAGTGGAACGGCATCTGCGAGACGACGACTTGGTCATTTTCAATCGTCAGCCGACGCTACACAAAATGAGTATGATGGGTCACAGGGTGAAAGTGTTGCCCTGGTCCACATTTCGTATGAATCTGTCCTGTACTTCGCCATACAATGCTGATTTCGATGGTGACGAAATGAATCTTCACGTCCCCCAGTCCATGGAGACGCGCGCCGAGGTCGAGAACATCCACATAACACCCCGACAAATTATCACGCCGCAGGCCAACAAACCCGTCATGGGTATTGTGCAGGATACTCTGACAGCTGTGCGTAAGATGACCAAGCGAGATGTCTTCATAACCCGCGAACAGGTTATGAATCTGCTCATGTTCCTGCCGACTTGGGATGGTAAAATGCCACAGCCTTGCATATTGAAGCCGCGTCCGTTGTGGACGGGCAAGCAGATATTCTCGTTGATCATACCCGGCAATGTGAACATGATTCGCACCCATTCAACACATCCTGACGAGGAGGATGATGGACCCTACAAATGGATTTCGCCTGGTGATACCAAGGTAATGGTCGAGCACGGCGAGCTCATCATGGGCATTCTGTGCAAAAAGACACTAGGTACGTCCGCCGGATCCCTGTTGCATATTTGTTTCCTCGAGCTTGGTCACGACATTGCCGGTCGATTCTACGGCAATATCCAGACCGTGATCAATAACTGGCTGCTTCTCGAGGGCCACAGTATTGGTATTGGTGACACCATTGCCGATCCTCAGACCTACAATGAAATCCAGATGGCCATCAAAAAGGCCAAAGACGATGTCATCAACGTTATTCAGAAGGCCCACAACATGGAACTGGAACCTACGCCGGGTAATACGCTGCGTCAGACGTTCGAGAACAAAGTGAATCGTATTCTAAACGACGCTCGTGACAAAACTGGCGGCTCTGCTAAGAAGTCCCTCACTGAGTACAACAATCTAAAGGCTATGGTGGTGTCCGGTTCCAAGGGCTCCAACATTAACATCTCACAAGTAAGTCATCCTCAGCGCCTCCGCTATTCTACTGTTCCACTATTCGATACGCTCTACATTGAAATTTGTGCTTCTCCAGGTTATTGCTTGTGTGGGCCAACAGAACGTCGAGGGTAAGCGAATACCCTACGGCTTCAGAAAACGTACTCTGCCACATTTCATCAAGGACGATTATGGTCCCGAGTCCAGAGGCTTCGTGGAAAACTCGTATCTGGCTGGTCTGACACCTTCCGAATTCTATTTCCACGCTATGGGTGGTCGTGAGGGTCTCATTGATACTGCTGTGAAGACAGCCGAAACCGGTTACATCCAGCGTCGTCTGATAAAGGCTATGGAGTCTGTTATGGTCAATTACGATGGAACTGTGCGTAACTCGGTCGGTCAGCTCATCCAGCTGCGTTATGGCGAGGACGGCCTTTGCGGCGAACTTGTCGAGTTCCAAAATATGCCCACTGTGAAGCTTTCCAACAAGGTGTTCGAAAAACGCTTCAAATTCGATTGGTCCAACGAGCGCTACATGCGCAAGGTTTTCACAGACGATGTCATTAAAGAGATGACGGATAGCAGTGATGCCATACAGGAACTGGAATCAGAGTGGGATCGTTTGGTCTCCGATCGCGATAATCTGCGCAGCATTTTCCCCAATGGCGACTCGAAGGTTGTGTTGCCCTGTAATCTGCAGCGCATGATCTGGAACGTGCAGAAGATCTTTCACATCAACAAACGCCTGCCTACAGATCTCTCTCCTATGCGGGTGATCAAGGGTGTCAAAGGCCTGCTCGAACGCTGTGTCATTGTCACGGGCAATGACCGTATCTCAAAGCAGGCGAATGAGAATGCAACTCTCCTCTTTCAGTGCCTCATCCGGTCTACTCTCTGCACAAAGTACGTGTCGGAGGAATTCCGCTTGTCAACGGAGGCGTTCGAGTGGTTGATTGGTGAAATTGAAACAAGGTTCCAGCAGGCTCAAGCGAATCCCGGTGAAATGGTAGGCGCTTTGGCTGCCCAGAGTTTGGGAGAACCGGCCACACAGATGACACTGAACACTTTCCATTTCGCTGGTGTATCCTCAAAGAACGTAACCCTGGGTGTACCCAGGCTCAAGGAGATTATTAATATATCAAAGAAACCCAAAGCCCCATCTCTTACAGTTTTCCTCACCGGAGGAGCTGCGCGTGACGCTGAGAAAGCAAAGAATGTTCTCTGTCGTCTGGAACATACGACTCTACGTAAGGTCACGGCAAATACAGCTATCTATTATGATCCGGATCCTCAGCGTACTGTAATATCAGAGGATCAGGAGTTCGTCAATGTCTACTATGAGATGCCTGACTTCGATCCCACTCGCATATCGCCATGGTTACTGCGAATTGAATTGGATCGAAAGCGGATGACGGATAAGAAGTTAACCATGGAGCAAATTGCCGAAAAGATTAACGTGGGCTTCGGCGAGGATTTGAATTGTATTTTCAACGACGACAACGCAGATAAGCTGGTGCTTCGGATACGTATTATGAATAACGAAGAGAACAAGTTCCAGGATGAGGACGAGGCAGTAGACAAAATGGAGGACGACATGTTCCTGCGATGCATTGAGGCGAACATGCTCTCGGACATGACATTGCAGGGTATCGAGGCCATTGGCAAGGTGTACATGCATCTGCCCCAGACGGACAGCAAGAAGCGCATTGTCATCACGGAAACCGGAGAATTCAAGGCTATCGGAGAGTGGCTGCTCGAAACGGACGGTACATCCATGATGAAGGTACTCTCCGAACGGGACGTCGACCCCATACGCACATCCTCCAACGATATTTGCGAGATTTTCCAAGTGCTTGGCATCGAGGCTGTGCGTAAGTCCGTCGAGAAGGAGATGAACGCTGTGCTCCAGTTCTACGGCCTCTACGTGAACTACCGCCATCTTGCGTTGCTTTGCGATGTGATGACAGCCAAGGGCCATCTGATGGCCATCACCCGTCACGGCATCAACAGACAGGATACTGGCGCCCTTATGCGTTGCTCCTTCGAGGAAACCGTCGACGTGTTGATGGATGCAGCCGCTCATGCAGAAACCGATCCTATGAGAGGTGTCTCCGAGAACATCATCATGGGACAACTCCCCAAAATGGGTACTGGATGCTTCGATCTGCTCCTGGACGCGGAAAAATGCCGGTTTGGTATCGAAATTCCAAATTCGCTGGGAAGCAGTATGCTCGGCGGCGCTGCCATGTTCATTGGTGGCGGCTCAACGCCAAGTATGACACCGCCCATGACACCTTGGGTGAATTGCCATACTCCGCGATATTTCTCACCACCGGGTCACGGTAAGTACAATCTTCACTGTCGATAGAATGAAAGTCATTCTTCTTTCGCACTTAATGCCATCTTTTTCACACCTCTCCTCTCTCTTTTTGTCAACAGTGAGTGCGATGACGCCCGGAGGTCCAAGCTTTTCACCGTCAGCTGCATCGGATGCTTCGGGCATGTCGCCAAGCTGGTCGCCAGCGCATCCTGGTTCATCGCCTAGTTCGCCGGGCCCATCGATGTCGCCATATTTCCCGCCGTCCCCCAGTGTATCGCCTTCATATTCGCCGACATCGCCGAACTACACCGCATCATCGCCTGGAGGAGCCTCGCCCAACTATTCCCCGTCGAGTCCAAATTATTCGCCGACATCGCCTCTTTATGCAGCGACGAGTCCACGTTATGCCTCGACCACACCGAATTTCAATCCGCAGTCGACTGGCTATTCGCCATCATCGTCGGGCTACTCGCCCACATCTCCGGTCTACTCACCTACGAATTTCCAGTCGAGTCCTTCGTTTTCGGGTAGCGGCAGCAATATGTACTCCCCGGGCAATGCGTATTCGCCCAGCTCATCCAATTATTCACCAAACTCACCGTCATATTCGCCCATGTCACCATCATACTCACCCTCGAGTCCATCATATTCGCCAACATCACCCTGCTACTCGCCCACGTCACCTTCCTACTCGCCGACATCGCCTAACTACACGCCAGTCACTCCGTCATATTCGCCTACATCGCCCAACTATTCGGCCTCGCCCCACTATTCGCCAGCGTCGCCGGCGTACTCACAGACTGGGGTTAAATACTCGCCGACGTCTCCCACATATTCGCCTCCCTCGCCATCGTATGATGGTTCGCCGGGATCGCCGCAATACACGCCTGGCTCGCCTCAATATTCGCCGGCATCGCCAAAATATTCACCAACGTCGCCGCTGTACTCGCCGAGCTCGCCCCAGCACTCGCCCTCGAACCAGTACAGCCCCACTGGATCGACATACTCGGCCACGAGTCCCCGGTACTCGCCCAACATGTCCATTTACTCGCCGAGCAGTACGAAATACTCGCCGACCTCACCGACCTACACGCCCACAGCTCGCAACTATTCGCCCACGTCGCCGATGTACTCCCCGACTGCCCCCTCACACTACAGTCCCACAAGTCCCGCGTATTCGCCCAGTAGTCCCACTTTCGAAGAGAGTGACGATTAGATTAAAGCCTTCACGGGAAGGGACTAGTAATTTTGCTACCAATCTTTAAACATACATATACATATATATATCTTTATATATATATATATATATATATATATATATATATAAATATAATATCAAATGGCACTATATTAATAAAATACAGATTTCGCGGACTCGGACTCGGACTGGGCAGTCAGTCAGTCTGTTAAAGCTTTTGTTATTTTATAGAATTTTAACGAGGAACCAATCGATTGTGAATCGGCGAAATCTAAGATATAAAAGTAACGTAGCTATCGAGGTTTTATATATCAATATATATTTTCAAATTATTCAATTTCTATAGTTAAGGTCCAGCCCTTGACCAACCTGTCAAGTTATTATGTTATAAAGTTTAATGCAATTGTGTAAAAAACATACAAGGCCCCCTTCCGATAAACCCCTAAATGTGTTTAAAGTGAAAGTTCCCCTTTAACCCAAAAGTCCCCATAGAAATTTGCACAATGACACTTTCTAGTAATTAATTATACTATATACTCTATATACTATAAACGCAAAAAACCGAAAAGTAGTCAATAAACTTTTTTTTGAATTATTTGCCTAATCAAATTTTTAAAATCATTTTTGGATAAAAGATTGTATAAATGTCACAAGAAGACATTTTTCCCCGTAGGTCTGAGGAGAGAATTTGATACGCCATGGCCGAATACTTGGAATAAAATTGGAAATTTTGGAAACATTGTATTATATATCAATGTGTGGGGAACAGTTTTGAAACTTGTTGGATTCGATTCTGTATATGTTACTGAATTTCGGGGATAGTTTAGAGTCCGTAAATTTAAATAAAAAAAAATAATGTATTTTGCCATAAGAATATAAATAAATAAATATATGTCTATATATAATATAGGTATTTATAAATATGGTTTATGTATCATTAATTGTACGATTAAGTGTAGTAATGCTACGATAAATAGATAGAACAATGGGTCAAACACGTACTTCGATTAGGTCGAGCAATTCTTTGTCTAGAAGTTATGACCGTGTCTTGAATGTATCAGTTGGTTCATGTCAAGTATTGTGTCAGTGAGTGAGTCTATTCGTGTGCTTCTAGTAAAAACTTTTAGCTATACACGTACCATGATCATGGGTACCCAGTGAAGATCATTTGATCTGGTCGTATTGCGTCATATAGGTACTATATATACGTTTTTTGGGAGGAACTTAAGTCTACAGATAGAAGCTACTTACAGTTTATGCGATCAACTCTAAATATAGTTACGATTAGGTTTAGGTCGAGAAAAAAAATGATTTGATTGGTACATTGAAGACTAGACTATACATTGGGGGGATTTTCGATAGGAATCAACCGATTTCCGTTAAGAGATTAAATTCATTTAAATCGAAAATAATACACACGATCAATGCACGATTGATACGACGAGACTAGACTATACAAATGATTGGGCCGACGGGGCTACTTAAGATTAGGTTGGATTAGAGAGGATTATGCCTAGGTTTGGTGGTTAGTTAACAGTAAAAGCCACTAGACAGGAAGGACAGTACGAATTATTGGAGTATTATTTACTGTGGAGAGACTCGTCTTTGGAGTTTAATGAAATTTGAAATTTTTTATGTCGGTTCTGTCGGTTGTTGTTGTTGTTGCTTTCCTTGTCTAGTGTTGCTTTTGTTGTTGTTGTTGTTTTAAGGTTAATGCTAAATTTTAGATGTTAAATGTGACTAGTATTGATTTATTATTGGCTTATGAGTACTCCGATTGCTCTGCTGCAGCTGCAGCTGTTGGGACACAGCCGAAACTGGCTGGGCTTGGGCTTGGGATTGGGATTGGGATTGGGCCTGGTCTTGGCAAACAGCCGGCAGCTGTTGTTGTTGTGGTTGTGGTTGTGGTTGGTGTTGTTGCTGCTTGCGTGGTCAAGCGACTATGTCGCTGCCGGGATTGTAGCCAAAGTAGTTGAGATTGAAGTCGTCGCTGAAGAGCACCTCCTCTTCGGAGGGCTCCACGTGGTGCGACATCTGTATGCCCAGCTCCATGGGATCTATTTCGGTTATGTAGTACTGCGAGTGGGTCAGGCTGTTGCTGCTGCCGCCGCCGCTGTGTTGATGTTGTTGCTGCTGCTGGTGTTGGTGCAGGTGCTGATGCTGGTGCTGGCGCAGTCCGCTCTCGGTGACAACAATGTCCTTGTGTATGGGATTGAGATAGTCTTCTGAAAGAAAGGCAGAGTCATTGCAAGCTACAAGGATAGATATGGGATAGGGCTCCTCCTCCGCACTTACCATTGTCGAGCAACACATCCTGGTAGGTACTGATTATGGAGTTGACTGACTGCACCTCCACCTCGCGGTGGATGCCATTCAGGATTTGGCCCGCGGTCTTGCGCAGCTCCTCGTCGCTCAGCAGATCGTTGAAGGGCATCAGCCGGTGCTGCGTCTGCTGACCATGCGCATGCGTCGTCGTCTGCGTCTGCGTCGTTGGCTGCGTCACTGGCGACGTTTCGTGTTGCAGCATTTCCTGCGTCAAGGCTGCTGCAGCCACAGCTGCCTCGTCGTAGATGCAATTTGTTGCATGCGTTGTTTGCTGTTGTTGTTGTTGTGGCGAATTGCAGTGTTGTTGCTGCTGCTGTTGTTGTTGTTGCTGCTGCTGCTGTTGCTGCTGCTGCATTTGCTGCTGATGCTGTTGGATGCGTTCCCGATTGATGGATTCCATTTTGAAGAACAAGTCCAGACGTTGCTTTTTCTGCAATGGAAATATTTCAAAGGTTCAATTGGCCCCCTCTTTGAGGGACTCCCTTTTTCCCAGTTACTCACATGTTCCCAGGCCAGGACATTCTCAGCCGAGTCGCCGCTGGATATGGCCCAGAGATGCCCTGCTCCTTGGGGCGCCTTGACACCCTTGCGAAAGTGAGGATTTATGGACAGATTGTGCCGCACCGAGTTCTTCCAGCGATCGTCA
This sequence comes from Phorticella flavipennis, assembly GCA_037040045.1. Taxonomy (NCBI): domain Eukaryota; kingdom Metazoa; phylum Arthropoda; class Insecta; order Diptera; family Drosophilidae; genus Phorticella; species Phorticella flavipennis. The sequence continues at coordinate 53,282 of JBANCY010000057.1, forward strand.
TTCGACTTGTAATATGGAAAGCGGTCGCTGCACGAGTTCGACAGAGAAGGCAGATGTTTGAAAAAAAGAAAAGAGACAAAACATAGGCAGAGAAAGTGTGATCAATACGAGTTTCTCCCAATGTTTTTGGAACATTTATGCTTTTTTTACCAATCCACAAAAGAAACCGATAAAACTTTCCTTAAGTGACTATCACTAACTGGTCCCAGTGGAAATGGGAAAAATTATACCTGCGTGCTGAAGGAAGCGTCGTAGACTTCCAAAAGTTACCTCTAAAATGTTCAAATGGAAGACAGAAATCGATTGGGCCGTCATAGCGAGGCCAAACAACTAAATGACCGATTTTCAATATTTCCTTAAGTTTAAGTTTCTTTATTATCTATTACGAAATCTATCAAATTTCAACTAAATGTCCATTTTTCCATATATCAAATGTTGTTCAGGCTATTGGATAGAAGTTTCGTATTTGCAATGCTTCTATATGAAATGCATGCTTTTAATACTTGAAAATGAGATATGAGTGATATCAGCTATCAGCCAAACTGTAAAAGATATAACCACCAAATCGGCTAAGCCATTAAAATACCGATATCGGCGATAAAAATTGAATAATGTCTTTTATTGCTTTGTTCAGAAAATTGTACAACATTTCTTATAAAACTCAAGAAATATATGTAAGATTGTGGTTTTCCGAATTCTCGAATTATTTGGAGGTTCCTTTTAGCTATTTGCCACGGTCAGAGGCCTATTGGTCCACGCTGTGACCACCAAAGGCGATGATTGGTTGCTTGTCGGGATAGCCCATTGGGTGGGCCAGTCGGGCTTGGACTGGGACTTGGTCAGAAGTTACCCTCCTTGGTCTTGGCCATTCGCGAGAATTCCAACAATTTTTGACCAGTTGCAATTAAAGTTTGCCTTGGCGCCACGCCAAGGCAGCCAACCAGGTGAACTGGCAATTTACCCACGGAACACGCCATCGCACGCCACTGCGGCAGACCTCCACACACCAATCCAGAGGCAGAGGCAGAGGCGCCCGTTGGAAAGGGGATGACATGGCTAAAACAGTGTCCCGAACACCAACCCGAACACCTCCCGAGAAAATGCTTCCATAGGCCTCTGCGCACATGTAGGAAAAGGAAAAGGAGGGTATGGAATGGTGGAGTTTGGTATGTATAAATACCCTGGACTGAGAGACAGAGAGCGGCAGTGGCACAAATTATGCGTCGTTTTGTAGGCAGTCACGAACAGGCGATTTCCATGTGAAAATGGGAGAGAAAAGCGGAAAATAAAAATGGAGTAGCTGCCGAGCTTGGTGCGCTTGGCAGGTTGCGTGGGGTGTTGGCGGCTAAGCCCCTGGACGGACGAACTGTATGTAAGAGGAAACTACGTCGACCGGAAAGGACATCGCGTGCCAAGCTCGATCCCACTCTGAAACACCGACGCAAATCAGGAAAAAAAGCAAAATCCAAACTCTGGCCTGGGGATTTCCCCGGGCGGTAAGGCGGATAAGGGCGCTACAACTAGCTGTGGGATTGGGTTGGACATGGAAAGTACAGTATCCACTCCTGAGGTAGTTTTGCCTGCCTACTGCCTACTGCCTACTGCCTAAGGAAGGCCTGAAAAGCTGATGAAGATGAAGCCAGAAATCCATAGTTTTATAGGTGATAAAAATGAATTTTGATCAAGTGTTTCGAATTTTATTAATCAGCAAAAGCTTTACTGCTATATGATATATGGGTGTATGAGAACCATGAAGTATGTTCTGCGAAGAACCATAGACTTCTTTTGGAGTGTCTGTATTAGAAATTATCCGGCTACGATTGCTGCACACGCGCCAGGTCCGAAAACAACCCCAGCCATGTCATTGGTTAACGGTTGGGCCACCTACCCTGCTGCCCCTGTTGGCCCCTGTTGCCCCCTGCTCCTCCTGCTGCTCCTGCTCCGCCCACACCACACAGCTAAAAAGCAATCCAAAATTCATTTCTTTTTTCTCATTTTTTGGATTTCAACACGCGAAGCGCCCATTGTGGGCCGCATCGCTGCTTCCTCCTTGTGTGCACAGAGGAGGTAATATGTACGTACACCTTATATATCTATTCCAATTCCTATTCCTATTCATATTCCTATGCCTATGCCTATTCCTAATGCTATATTCACATAGTTTATTATTTTTTTGGCCAAAATGACGACTCATAAATGAAATGAAATGAAATGAACTGAACTGAACTGAACTGGAATGGAATAGAATGGAATGCATAAATCTATGGCTAGTGCTGCCACTAGCTTCCGGTGGGCGGATAACGACGCAGGGATGGTGGTGGGGCAGCACTTGTCTGCCTGCAGCTGAAAGGTAACGTTAGGACTTTAATGCTTCTCTTTCGTAATGTTCTGATAACTGTCATTTAGGACTCCACTTGTCTGCTCGTTGTATCCAATGTACTTGTTGTGCCATATGCCATGTGCCATATATCATTTCATATAATACCACACCACACATGGAAGCTCCAGGAGGAGCTCGTGACGCATCGCACATAACCAAGAAAGTTGGCACTTCAAATTTGTTTTGCCTGTTTTGGGTACACGAAATGGACTTGCAGTCGGGAGGCTCGATTTTTACCTCGGGACCCAACTTTGGGTGGCCCCCGTGTGTGCGTGCTCCAAAGGAGTTCGCAGTGTTGCAGTTTCAATGGGTTTTGCGGCTCATACATATGTGTGCCTGGATGGATAGGGTACGTACTACGTGTGATAACTGAGCTGAGTTTTCAGGAAATTAAATAAGGAAACCCAAGCTAGAATCTTGCCAAAGTTTGCAATGTAAAAAATCAGTACAATTCACAGGAGAATCGTGTAGGTGCATTTTTATTTAGTTAAAAATAAATTTATGAAGCAATTCAGAGAGCTAAAAAATGCCGCAGAGGCTCAGAGTTTTCTGCCAGCTGCATTTTAAGAGATTTGATAATCAGGGTATTTTAGGTATTTTCTATTAATTTCTATGTTTATTTGCCTATGAAAATTCCATGTCGTCGGACCTTAAAACCTCCAAAGATCATGCAAAGAAGCGATGCAAAGGAACTGATAACCTAAATCGATTCGGTGTTTGACGCTGATAAGGGATACAACTTTTCCTTTTTTATAAGGGACATCGGAAATAAAGGGTGTCAATTGTTTTCATTGCAAGAGTTTCGACATTCTGATATTACAATATAATAAGCTTTCGAAGCAAACAAAACCAATTATTATTATTATTATTATTATATGTCCATAACAACCTCATCGAGTCAAAGTCTGAAGCACTATTTGTCTTTATTTCTGCTTCCTTCACTGAAGAACTTTCTTTTTAAGTGGGTGGATTTGAATTCCTACGCCACAACCTAGTTTTTCTAGGCGGGTCATGCCTATTCACATGAGCAGGACTCGAGCTCGCACCTCTTGTTTGGCGGGAAAGTGCGCTATCCACTGGTCCACTGAGGCCCCCCTTACAAAACCAATAAATTCCTGAAATCAAACATCAATCGCGGGATGTCCTTTGGTCTTTTAAAACCATTTAGTCTTGAAATTCCGCTGCAGTATAACTTTCCCACTCCTTCCCACTCTAAAAAATCTCTTTGGATTCTCTACTTAGAATTCTAATTATGCGTAGAAGTTTTTAACTCCGTGAGGTAAAACACATCTGGCTTTCCAAAATGTAAGCAATTCAGACTTATACACTCTCTTTAAATGGGGAAAACACTCTTGTAATTAGGATTCCATCTAAAAGTTTCCTTAGAATCTCTTGTGCTAATAATGCCCAATGAAATCTCATCCATACAGTAATTTGCTGGAGTGCTCTGGAGTTTCTCGAACAGTATCTATTTTGATTGTATGCGGTAAGCCAATTGAAGGTGCTAACCCGATAGACCTGAAGACCTATTAGACAGTCCTAGCTGTGTTCACATAATCTTCTTGAAAATGCAGAATAATTACATGTATCTTTAAGGACATCTGTTCAAATGTCAATCGAAAAAGTTCCCAAAAGATGTTTTGGCAAACAAAGCTCGGAGTGGAGCTTCTGTCGTACGCCCACCCGCATGGGGAGGGGAGTGACAAGTCGATCGGAGTGCTCGATGCACTTGTAAATTTGTAAATATTGCGGAAAAGTGGAAAGTGCATGGTTTATGGCGCTGCATGTCTGGCACGGTTTAATCATGCACTCGGGAAAGTCCTGGCAATCGATAGGCCGATAGGCGTGTGTGGGCGGTGGTCGGTGGGCGTTTGCCCCACAGTGCCGAGCGTCCTCTCGCACTTGTCGAATTGTCAACGTTGCCTGCGGCACGTATCGCAACGTTCTGTGCCCCGTGGGCGGTAGCTGGCAGGTGGGGCAGGTGGTCGAAGGTGAAAGGAGGAAGGTGGGAAGTAGGGAAGTAGGGAAGTAGCTGAACTCGAATCAGATATCCACTATCAACGTTGTCATCATTGTCAATGAATTGAATGACTGACTGCGCCTCATTTGTATTCGTATTCGGAATCCGCATTCGCATTCGTCCTCCCCATTTTGGGGGCCTCGAAATGAAATTGTCGAAATACACGGCATCTGGCTGGAGGCGAACGAGCGACCACCCACCCAACTACCCAACCGACCAACCGCCCACCCGCCGGGCCAGAGACGCTGCAGGAAATGGGCATAATAATAACTGGCATTATAATAGATCAACGTAGCAAGAAGACCTATATAGCACAGGCAATGCACAGATCATACAGATATGCGACCCTAAAATACCCTAAGTTACCAGCAATTACCATATGCTGAGCAGTTCTGTGCGAGTAGTCGTGCATACTCTTCACCTAAAGCAATTTCCAGGGTATTATATTGCGCTGCATGGCCTGTCAAAATATGTTGTTGTTTCGGTTTTTGGTTTCACTTTGCAAAATATTGCGAGTGGTCGAATTGCCATCCCAGGAGCAGGAGCGGGGTGTAGGACGCCGGGGGGCAGCGCGGGGGTCTGTAAGTGTTACCCCGGTTGGGGGTGTGGCGTGTGGCGTGCTGCAGTTGCTGCTGTCCAGCCCCGGACCCTGTTGGCACTGTAATTGAGTTTTGGATTTGAGTTGTTGCCGTGTCGCTGCGGCATTGTTGCGACCCCAAAGGGTCGGTCCTTGCGGGAGAAGGGGGTTGGATGGTGGATGGTGAAGATAGGGGGTCTTTTCACCTGGACTGAGTCCGTGCTTTGGGTCTTCATAAAGCACGCTGTCTGATAGGCTGGTCGCTCGGACTGGCTGGCTGCTTGGATGGCTGGCTGGTTGGTTGGTTGGCTGGCCCGTGCCGTATCGGGGCGTGCCTGGCACGCAAGCCCACACACACACACACACACACACACACACACACACACACACACACACACATACACACACAGCCACTCATACACACACACATACAAAACACAGGGCGCTTCATTTTTTGACATGGCTGCAGCCGAGGCCGAGCTGAGTCGCCTGGTCGCCGGGTCGCCTTTGCATCGACCCAGACTGGGCAACTACTTCTGGCTTTGGCTTTGCTTTCGAGTTGAGGCGTAGGCCTCGACTTGGTGGTTCTCAGCTCTTCCGAGCCCCCCTTAAATCTGAACTGCCTCTGCCACTGCCCCTGCCCCTGCCCCTGCTCATAGTTATATATTGTTATATATATTTTGCATATAAATTTTGTATTGGGCGCTCTGGCGCTGCCGCAACTTAGTTCATAAATTGTTGCGGCGACTGCCCCCGCTTGCTCCTGGCCAGCCACGCCCCGTGCGCCCTGTCGCGCATTCCACTGCTTTTGCTGTAAATGTGCAAAATTTATGGATTTCTGGCAGCCCAAGAAGCAGTTGCCTTCCGTTTCACCATTTACCAAAAGAGAAATTACGGCGGAAAATTGAAGACCGAAAAACTTTTTAAATGGAATTTGGGCTAGACTCGCCACGCCCCCTTGGCACGAAGCAAATGGGGAGCTGACTTTCAGTCCATTGGTCATTCAGGAGGGCAGCCAAACAGGACAATAACAAATCGGAGCAGGGCCCGGAGACCCAATCGTTGCTTGAGAGATAAAAAAGAAACCTATAAGGATATTACGGGATAATCAAAATACGATATTTCGAACGAAAATCGGGTAAGAAATAATTTGGCTATAAAATGTTCAAAGGCCAAGAGGGACTAGGGACTATATTTTCTTTTTGTGAAAACCTTTGGATTTGCCATTCCCATAATTTAATGCTTCTTCTATCGCTGTCCGTGCCGTATGTCCTGACCGATGTGTGCCTGGGCATATCCTTGCATCGTGTCCTGTGCAATGAGCCGTGATCCGCAACCGATAAACACTCAATATGCAATTCAAATTCAAATTGACCGGAAGAGCCGGCGTCCCCGACCCTTGGACCCATGACTCGTGACTCGGATCTGGCTTTGGCTTTGGCATGTTGCAACTGAGCCTTGGACCTGAACTGGCCTAGCTAATGGGTTGGAATGGGATGGGATGGGATGGGTTGGGTTTGGACTGGAACTGGAACTGGTAGTGGGAATGGGAGTGGAAGCAGGAGTAATTGCCGTAGTTGTGCACCGAGTTGCGCTTGTCAAACACCTGATCCCTGATGCATTGAGCCGTGTAAAAGGTGTAGAAAGGCCGGAAAGAGCCGGAAAAAGCCGGCAAGCGGCGGGAACAGCCCCTAAAAGCATCGGCAACGACAACGCCGCTTACCTCCAACCCCGCAATTAATAATTATCCTCTCTCTCTCTCTCTCTCTCTCTCTATAAGACTGTGGGTCTAAGTGTGTGTGTTTGTGTGTGTGTGTGTGTATGTGAGGCATATAAATTTCATGGGCAATTGCCACATGCTGCACAGGTGGCAGAGGGGTGCAGGGTACGTGGCTGGTGGGGGGCGGGGGCATCCTCAGGTACTGCAAGGAGGCGCGTGGGCGCACGTCCACTGCGCAGGCGCCCTCTTTGCTTTCGCCTTGAACGGAGGACGTGCCCCTGTGCTCTGGGGGCGCAACCCTCGAGTCTAAGCACCTCACAGACCCCACTGCCCGTTGCCGGCTCCAAGCACCCCCGTGGGCGGTGGCCCGGAGAGAGCCGGAGCCACAAAGTAAATTTGTGAATGGTTAATGAAAAGTTACCGAAAAAAACAAAAAACAGCAACAAAAAGTTTACTAACTAAGGGCAAGGGTTGGGCAACGGAGGGGCCGGTGGCAAGGAAGGGTAGAGCAGAGGGGAGTGCCGAGGCGGGGCTGGTAAATTGGTTGGTCTGCTTGCTCATTACATTTAATGAACAGGTTGCCTTCTCAGGGGTGCTGGAGCAGGGGGCGGGGGCGGGCAGGGACGGGGAGTAGTTCAATTCAGCCGATGGGCAACTGTCATAAATTGCAGCAGGAGGGGTCGTCTGGACGAGGGGACGAAGGGCGAAAGGAAGTGCAGACTTCGGGTTGCCTATGTAAATTTACATATATATTTATATAGGATATTTACACGCAACATTTTAGCTGTGGCTTCAAATATTTACAGAGATTCGACTGACTCTTCCACCCAACGGCCAGAGGCGTGCCAGAGAGGGGGCCGAAAATTTGTAGACAAAATCAAATTGAAACAAAAAAGAATTCCTTTTGATTGTCATTTGAAGAACGGAGTGAAGAAGCCTGTGCAGACGGGAGTGTTCTTAAGGTTGTTCTTAAGGAACATTGTCTCACAACAATTCCTGTTACTTTCATAGAACACTGGATGCTTTGAGAAACTTTCAGATATCTGTCCCGAAGGGGCATCTAACAATGTACCGATTTTGAGGTTATGATTCCCTGTAGCCTCTCAAGAATCAATTGAAGTTATTTTTCACTAGGCCAAACTTTTTCAAAATTAGATGTGATTTCCTCAGATTCCTACAATTTGAAGCTTGTAAAAATCGTTTTATAATTGTCAACTAAATTTCGAGGGTGAGAGAGAATTCTAAGAGTTCAGACTTTTTAATGTTATCATGTTTTCCCTTTCCCCCCTTAAGACATATAAGGTCTACACCCCTGCAACCGCACAGGTGCATTTGCGTGGGCTGCGAGTAGGCCTAGAAGTTTTGACAACTTTCTGTCCCATCAGCAGCAGCAGTTGGGGGCAGGGGCAGTGGCAGGGGCAGTGGCAGGGGCAGACGGGGTGGCGGGGTGGCGGGGCAGGTGTATGGCGGGTGGTAGTCGAATTAATGAACCTTGAAAAATGTGTTAAAAGTTTTTTATGATTGTCGTTGCATTCGGTATTTGCCACCGACTATGCCCAGCCCACACGTATTCCACGTAAATGTCTTTTATTATTTACCGCGAGGGGGCCAGTGCAGGGGGCAGCCAGTTCTTACCCCATTGCGGGTGGCTTTCTTTCTTGAAAAGTAGGTAAGACCCAGAGACATTCTGAATATTTATGCACTCACATTTTTATATGGCATAGATATATGTACGTGGGTTGCCAATTAAAACTTGTCTGACAAAACCGAAATTTGTCATACTTCAAGCAATGAAGGGACGAGAAACATCGAGCAGATTCGGAAATGGAGACTCTTGATAAGGTTCTAGAACAGTGTCAAATTTAGAATAAGCAGCAACTTCTTATGAAGAAGACAGTTCCCGAGACTTCGAGATACTTCGAGTGAAAACTAAAGAAATAATCTTTGATTAACCGGTCGTGGGATCGTGGGTTTAAGGCCCACTCGTGACGAAAGCAAGACCTGTCATAACCTGACGGATTTAATTATAAATTTTTACTAAAGAAGGCCTCAAGAGTGTTTCATATGAACGATGGTTGGGGCTTCAATTCCGTTTACAGAGCGAAATAAACTGAAACTTGTTCAGTTCATTGGGGACTCTCCTGGGCCTAACCCATATCTAAGAGATCTCGATGGGCGACTTATCAACTTGTTGAACAACAAGTCGGAAAAACATTTGCTGAATTCCGGAACTTCGACTCGTGTGTGGCGTCAGTGCCAACAGTGGCGTCCCCCACACTACTTTCAACGGGATGGCTTTAAAGCCCGACTTCAAGCCGACTCGGAGGATTCCTCCGGCCGTCGGGGCCCCTTCCGGGGCAGTAAGCGCTGCACACGGCATGGAATTTAGCAGGTAATAAATTATTGAAGCTTGCCAACTTTGTGAATTTTCCTTCTTTTTGTTTTAATTTGTTTTCCCTTTGTTTTTCCCTGTTGTTAGTCAAACAAAATGGAATGGAAAAATGGCAAAATGGCAAAATGGCAAAAAAGTGGCCAACCGGAAATGCTTGAGATTTGTTTAATTACATCCGGCATTTTTCCGTTTTGAAAACAAAATGGCTGCTAGTTGTCTAGAGCCCCCACCACCTCCCACCCAGGTGGATGTTCTCGTTCTTGTTGTTGTTGCTGTTGATTTTGATGTTGATGTTGAGTACTTACGATATCCACTGGTATATGCCCGACACCGTTAGCTCACCCTTATCCTCGAGGGCGTATTCGATGAGTTCCGTGTAGGTGAACGGTGGTTTCTTTGGCCTGCTTGTTTTGCGGTGGTTGATGCGAATGCCGCGGGCGTTGCGGGTCGGTTCGGTACGTTCGGGCGGGTGGTTCGTTCATTGGGGGAGCGTTTCGTGGTTGCGGGTGGTCCACATCGATTGGCGCATAAAATACGTGACGCGAGAGCGAGCAAGAAGAAGAAGAAGAGATAGAGATAGAAAGAGCGAATAAATTGTGTTAAAATGGAGTTGATTCTTGTTTTGGTAGTTTTTTTTTTTTTTTTTTTTTTTGGTAAATCAAAGGGACTCGAGGAATATCAAACCGTTTTGTCCAAAATAAAGCTAATTCTAATTCTTGACAATGAGAACCTAAGAACTTGAATGGCGATTTCCAATTAATTCCTAGGATTGTAGAGTATTTTGTACTGCTAGTCGATGCAAAGAAGAAAGACGTTTCTTTCCATTTCTGGTAAAGGGAATCCCGGTTTCTTAGTCAAAACCATTCCAAAAATCATATCGGTCTTTAGTCTTGGTTTTCGAAAGGCTTTTGAAGTCCAAACTTACAATGGGGCTTGAGTTATTCACCATTTTTTATTTAGGCAGGCGCTCAGGACTTGATTAAAAATTCCTTTTTAAAACAGTTCAACCATTTTTACGGAATTAATTGATAGAGTAGTTCGAGGGATAGTTATTATATATCCTCTAAACCACTCAAAATCTCTGAAAAAATGTCATTCTATGAAATTTTGGGCGTGACAAGAAAGTCTTGTGGTATCCTGCGGACTGAAATAACATTAATTCTTATAAATCATTTTGAAAAAATTTTGATATTCTTGAAGATTATTGCTTTACGGAATTGATTTAATCCTAAGCATTCATGGAATCATCCTAATGAATTCATGGAAACGGACCTTACGACCATATGGATTGCTGTTAAAATTTTGCGAGAGAAGCTTCTCATGGGACAAAACACCCAAAATTTGTCATTTTCATTAATATTTAGGAAAATCGAACCTTAATCAAGAAGCTCATTGAGCTTATTGAAGGATTCGAAAGAATTACTTAGAAACTTTAAAATTATCTAAGCTCCATTCCAATTTCTAAGTCCTTCATATATTTGTACATTCTAAAGATCATGGGAAAGGGATTCTCCTTGAGACAAGTATCCCTCGTCTGATACTTACGCCTTGGATGTGGTGTCCTCCACGACAACGTGCTCGGCGACAATCATATCGTTGCCATCCATTTCCGCTGTGACCTCCATGACCAGCTCCTCGAACTTGCGTCCAGTTTTTGTGGTCGTGCTGGTTGTTGACGCCGCTGGTGTTGTTGTGGCAGCTGCCGTGTTTGCTGCGGCTCCGTTGGTAGCGTTGGCGTTGGCGCAGCTCTTGGGCGAGGCACGTTCGTGGAGCGTTGTGTGGCAGCTCTGGCTGGAGCATGAATTGGAGGCGGATGCGGGCGAGGCTGAGCTGCAGGGCGATGCGCTGGCCATGTTGGCAGCCGCTGTGGGAGTGGCTGCCTCCAAGCCCACCGCACCGAGGCCGAGTCGTGTGCCGCCGCCCACATCGGGTGACAGATGCGGAAACTCGTCGAACTTGAAATTGAGCAGCCACGACAAATTCTTGTCCTCGAAATCCGGCTCCGGTTCGCTGGCTGTCGCCGGCGAGGTGCGTCTGCCGCGCGGCTTCTGTGCAATCGGCAGCAGAAAGTTGTTGCTGCTGCCGGCAGCTGTGGACAGCGGCAACTGTTGCTGTTGGTGCTGATGCTGCTGTTGGGCAGAAGCTGCGGCTGCTGCAGCCTGTGATGGTGGCGGCGGCGGCAATGTGGCATTCAGTTGTGTTATCTCCGTCTGCAGTCCAGAGTTATACCGATGGTCTAGCTCGAGCAGCTCCCCGGCCTGCCACCCGCCGGCATCTGGCTCTAGGGGCGCACTGGGCGGAGCGCAGTAGGAGGCGGCCGGCACCAGCAGGCTGCTGTCGTAGGCGAACAGATCGTTGATGAAGTTGCTGCCGATGGCGGCCGAGTTGCTGCCGCTTCCGCCGTGCACCGTGTCCAGCTGCAGCTGGAAGCACATGTCGCCATCGTAGTCCAAGTGGCGCTTCTTCCAAGGATTCGAGCCCAGCTCCACGTAGGACTGCTCCGGCTGGCCCAGTGGCTGCAGTTGCTCATCCAGCTGTGATTCGTATTTGCGTTTCAGGAAATTAAATTCGCAATTTGTTTGCACTGTGTTGTTGTTGTTGTTGTTATTGTTGTTGTTACTATTGTTGTTGTTATTGTTGTTGGTGTTGGTGTTGGTGTTGCCGCTGCTGCTGCTGCTGCTGGCACTGGCACTGGCACTGGGATGGGTCGCATGATTCACGTTCATATTGACAATCATGTTTCAATTGCAATTCGCAATTGCTTTCAAAAAGATTCTTGAATTTCGGAATTCAATTTTTCAAGGAATTCGAAATTTGACTTCGAAACGCTTTTCACGTTCGATTTTCCGTCGATTTTTCACTCTCACGTGGCGCACTGAACAAACAAAAAAGAAGAACAAGCACGAGAACAGGAACCAAGAACTAGAACCAGAGCTGAGGATACTCCGCACAGGATTCCGTCTCGCGTCACGTTTGGCCACGGAATGCGCTGGCTTCGTCGCCCAGGAGCTGCCTTCAGCCGAGGAGCACCAAAGCGCTGCAGTCGCAGTCGCAGTCGGCGTTGACGTCGACGCCGCAGTCGGCGCCGCAGTCAATTGATACACTTGGCGAAAAGCAGAGGGCGTTGAAATTAGAAAACCAACAGCCCATTGTTATGGTCATAACAACCCTATCGGGTCAAAGCCTGAAGCACTATTTGCCTTTATTTCAGCCTCATTCACTGAAGATCTTTTCACGTGGATGGATGTCCAAACCTACGCCATCGACATGAGTGGGACTCGAACTCACACTTCTTGTTTGGCGGGACAGTGCGCTATCCACTGGCCCATCGAGGCCCCCTACAATAGCTCATTGACTACTTTTATTATTATTCAATTATTCATCAATAATATATAAATATTTATATTTATCCTTGAGTTCCAATTATTTTTATATTTTAAGATTTCCTAAACTTTTATAGACCAAAAACCTAAGGCCTACTGGAATAGCTTTCTATTGCGTAGAAACTTCAACTTTGTTCATATTTTGCCACGGAACCGCACATTCCGTCCGTAGTTTTGCCATGTCCGGAGAAATTTCGCTGAGTGTGGCCAGAGCTGAGTCGAGTCTCAGTCAGTTGGCCGTTGGCAGTTGGCTCTCATTACCGCTGCGCAGTCAGTCAAGCACAACAACTATCGATGAACCCCTCGGCTCCCTCGTCCCACACGCAGTTCCGTCCGTTGCAACCTTTTAACGGTATTCAGCGCCTCCGGGCAATAGGTGGGTCGGGCCATGATATGGGTCTATATGAGCTGTTCCGAGTGTTCAATAGGCTTCAATATGTTCTGGTTCTGCTCGGTCGCCTGCAGCCTGCCGCCTGCCGCCAGCCGCCAGCCGCTTGGACAATTTGTCGACAAGTCGACAGTAGCAAGGCGTGTGGTGGGGTGCAGATGGGGGCGTTCATTGAAGCGTCTAATCGCCGTTTTAGGCCGAACGAAGCAGGGAGCACCCTGTAGACAGCCTGTCGAGCCGACTCGCGCACAGGTGTTGCGCAGGATTGGATTGAGTAGTGCCTCCGGAGACGTCAGTTGCTAAGGTCTGCAAGGAGAGAAAGAGCGAGTGTATGAGAGACATAGATAGAGATAAGAGTGAGACAGAAAGAGAGAGCAAGAGCGAGATAGAAAGAGAGAGCGGGATGGAGATCTTGCAATTATGTTAAAACTATTCAAAACTGCGAGAATTTCTCTTGCATATTTACAGATTAGATTTTTATATAGATTTACCGTTATGTAAGCTACAAGTTTTAGGGCGTTCAAACTTCCCATGATGATCCGTATATACCATACGCGATCAAGCAAATCGACCTAAAATCGAGTAACATTTCAACATGTAAAGTGAAAAATGTCGATTAAGGGCAAATTTCAAAAGCCCATAACTCAGCCAAAACTCAACCGATTTTGACTTGTTAAACCATTTTGTCCATGATTTCTGATTCCAAATGGATCCACATTTAAATTATATTAAAATCATGACAAAAATTTTTTTTGTAATTTTTTGGAGATTCAGGTAAGGGTCCTCCATGTGTTTCGAAAAAATTTTGAAAATTAAAAACTCAAAATTTTATGGTTTTTCCATATCTGCCATTGATATACCATTTTGTCCATGATTTTTGATTCCGATTCAATCCACTTTCGAATTATTTTCAAATCATGAAAAAAATTTTTTTTGTCATTTTTTGGAGATTCAGGTAAGGCACCGAGCACTCTCGACTGCACCACTCTATCTTGTTCGGATTGTACACTTGTCAAAATGTATACTTCCTGATCTGACAAATGATTGAATCGTATTTCGTATTTCTGGAAATGATTCATGTCTCAAACCTGAGAGCGCTTATCAACGATTCAATTTATAATTTATAATTGTTGTCGTCGGGAGTGCTCGACCCAGGTACGAGGGAGGGGGCGTGGCATCAAATATTTGAGAACATCTAGCTGCCAGATGATTTAGAAATTTTTCACCTTATAAATTTTAACCCATTTTCGGCAACTTCAACGTCTTGTAACTAACGTGTTTATGATCTGATCGCTTGTAAATTTTCAGGATAGTTTAACGACATATAAATAAGTAGTCATAAGTTCAAATCAATATGTTAAAAATTGTTGAATTGATTTTGGATTTCACCTTCTGCAAAGTCGTATAGTCTTTCTGTATACGGATATTACATACCAAATTTGATGACTATTGACTGGCTTACACATTTTCTTCCTTTTCGGAATTTTGAATAGAAATGAAATTTTGAGAAATTCCAGTCGGCAATTTATATTCATAGCCTTATTTATCAAATTTCGAGCCGACTGATCTATACATGATCGAAAATCGTTTTTATCAATCATCATAATATGCGTATTATACACGGATCTTCATGTTCAAGTTTGGATGGACAGGTGTATATATGGCTATATTGATTTGGTGATTGATACTTTTTAAGAATGTAAATACTTACAGTCTGTCTGTTACAAAAATTCCAACAAAACTATCATACTCATCTTCAAATTTTTCTAGCCGAATCAGGATATTCAAGCATTAATGATGGATTTGCCCTATCGGCATTGAAATCTTTATGGGAATTTCCCAAATACTTCGCTTATCATTCCGACTATAGTTCACATCTGGATGGAGGATGCTTATAAGCACGTTTCATTCAAAACTATTCCCAGTAAAAATATCGTCTTTACGCCCATAAAAAATCTGCTTAATTTGCATAGATTAGTTTGTATATTTTGACGATCGGAAATACTGCTGTCTGCCTGTGGTCCGAGGAGAACCAGTCCCGGCTCTGGTGTTTGGCGTCTGCGCTGGATGATTCAATGTGTTAGTCTTCAACCGAATTGGAATCGTAACAGCTGCCCCTCAATTGGGACTCCCAGAAAAGCCAGCAAAAAACGTAACGAAAATAAAACAAACGCAAAAGCAAAGCCAAAGCAAAGCAAATATCAAAGTCAAGATTAAAACTTGTTTCGTGAATCCCCTCTGGCCCCACTGCCTCCCGCCCTATCGCCCGTCATCCGAGTACGCGCGGCGCGTATATAAAAGTTCGCAGTTTGCTTGACATAAGATTGATAAGAACCACAGACCACAGACCACCGAGCACAGAGCGGTGCCAGACTCAGACCCAATCCCAGTGACAGCACCAGTTCCAGTTCCAAACGACAATTCCAAGCAATCAGTTGGCAGCGAGCGCTGGAGCGGCTCAGAGCACAAAGTATGTCCCGACTGTCCATTTTTCTTGTGCTCTTACTTGTTGTTGTTGTTGCCGTCCAGGGGGGACGGGGCAGGGATCGCAAGAAGGCCAACAACAACTGTCCCCAGATCAAGCTGAAGCGCCAGTGGGGCGGCAAGCCCGCCACGGGGCTGGACTACCAGGTGCGACCCATACGTTTTGTGGTCATCCACCACACGGTGACCAGCAGCTGCTCCGGATTCGTTGAGTGCGCCGAGTTGCTGCAGAATATGCAGAGCTATCACCAGACGGAGTTGGATTTCTACGACATCAGCTACAAGTGAGTAGTGTGGCAGCCCGCATTCCCTGTAATGGGCATAGCCATGTGATTGGCCATGTGATTGGTATGTGTTTGGCCTTACCTACCAGGCAATGACAGGGTATCTGCTCGTTATCTCTTATAAATTATCGTTCTGCTCAGCTTCCTCATTGGCGATGATGGGATTGTCTACGAGGGTACCGGCTGGGGCGTGCGGGGCTCCCATACCTACGGCTACAATGCCAACGGCACCGGCATAGCCTTCATTGGCAGCTACGTGGGTGAGTATCCTGTATCCTGGCCAGGCTTCAGAAGCTTCACCCAGCTTGACGTTTCGATAAATTCACCAAATTTGCTTCCGCAGATAAATTGCCCACGCCGGCCGCGTTGAATGCCTGCAAGAAGCTGTTGGCCTGCGGCGTGTCGCTGGGCGACCTGAGCGAGGATTACGGACTTATAGCGGCCTCGCAGGTGATCAGCACACAGAGCCCGGGGCTAACGCTCTACAATGAGATACAGGAATGGCCACACTGGCTGCCCAATCCATGAGGAGGCGCACAACTCCCATTTTTTTTAATCTGATTATTTTTACACTTAATTTACGCTTCGAGTACATAAATAATATCCATTAAAATGGAAATTAAATTTAGATTTATTAAGCGCATTTTTAAATTCAAAATTAGTGCATGCAATCACTATCGACTAATCGATAACGCAGTTTCGTTAAGTTTTTGCTTGTAGTTCAAATAACGGAGATCTGGCAGCACTATGCGCAACATAACAGAGGCGCTTTCTAGCGGCCACAAACACAACTAATGCTGCCAAGCAGTGCAGCGCAAGGTGTCAGCATGTAAGGTGCAGCTGACTGATTGGCCACAACAATTGGTAGTTAGCCAATTAACAGTTGTGTTGCTATTATTCAACCCAAAAGTCGCTAATGTCAATTATTATTGATTTTCTTGATCCTAGATAGTTATAGCTGCCTGGATCTTTGAATAGAATGTGGAATATTTTGCAGCGCCAGCAATTGGTAACTGCAGTTGGGCCCGCGACGTTACCTAACTTCAGCGTCTTTCGTTCAATACGATATGCGTTGTTTCGTTAAGTGCCTGGCGCCATCTATCGCAGCTTTCGCAAAGCTTGGCAAACTGCAAAGAGCGCAACATGTGAGCCGCGCTCAGTTCTTGTGCCGCATTTGCTTGGAGCGGATGTGCGTTTCGTTTGAGCAGCAGCCGGCGCCTGTTTAACGTTCGTTTCGTTTGTTTTTGTTTTGTTGAGATTCGCGCTTTTTTTTGCCGTTATTATTGAGCTTCGTTTTGCATTTGTTTGTTTCTCCGTATCTTTATCTTTATCTCTGCCTGTTTGCATGTTTGTTTGCTTATCTGCGCCTGCAAATACAATAGAAAATGCATTAAATGCGTTTTATGTGGCGACATCAACGGCCAATCATGCGACTTGAGTGCAACAACAACAACAACAACAACAACAACAACAACAACAACAACAACCACAAGAAATTTGTTTACTATATTTTTTTATGTGCAAGTGAAAGCGTGCGAAAAACAAATTCATAAAGTCACCTTAACATTGACTGCCGGACAACCAGCAAGCCGGACAGCCGGACGGACAGAGGCAAAAAGCAAAACCGAAAACCAAAACCAAATCAAGTCCAAATCTTGACCAAAATCTTCATCAAAATCGTCAATAGTGTCGCTGCCTCTGTTCCAACAGGTGTCACTGTGTCTGTTCGTGTAACTGTGTGTCGGAGGGGGCACACTTGTTGACTTTTTAACCCCCTCCCTGAGCGTATCCTGTGGCTGACCAAGGTTTCCGGTCGGCATTGCATTGGCACCCCGAACGTCATGCAACCGCAAGTGTTGCGCCAGCCCCTGAGCCTGTCCAGCAGCAGCCACATCGGACAGCGGAGCTGAGGTGAGTCCACTGCGAAATAAGTTGGCAAAAGGGTTAAACTCAAAAGCCGCAAAACACAATTATATCGCATCGCAGACAAGTCCTTGGCTTGTACTAAAAATTTGAGAGCGACTGGGCGACAGGGCGACAGGGCGGTACCCGCCCGGGTCAAAGCTACGGCAGAGTCTTGGGCAACTTCTAGGGGATCTATGCATGACAAGCATATCAAGTGATAGATTCCAGTACACAAACTTCAACAGAAAGTTTAAGATAAAACTCACAGCTATGTTCTTCTTAGAACTTTGAAAGGGTCATCGATTGAACCTGGATTGAACCCTTCGGAGTTGAGCCCAGTAACATCAAAACGCAAGATTCTTTTTAGGAATTAATGATGTTTGCCAGGATTGTAGTACTTTGCCAATTTCTTGCATATATTGGGCTCGATTTCTTTAACTGATTTAAGGATCAGAGGATCACTTCTGCTCAATCGCCCTGCCACAGTTCTGGTTTTCGATCAATTTCTTCACTTTTCCACTTTTGGAGACAATAGCAATCTATAACAAGAAAAGGTTTCCACTTCTTTCTTTATCCTCAGTCTTGAGAAATTAAGTTAGGAACCATTAAAATTACGCAGATGTGACCTCAATATTTGGCATGCAATTGGTTTGGTCTCGAAAATTTCCCAAGAATTGCTCGATTAGAGGGTAGAATCTTAACTAGAGCACATTACTAATGATGGTATAGCATCAGGAAGTGGGCCCATTACATAATTATAGCTGTTGGTCTGTTGGTCTGTCGGTCTTGTCAGATCTTGGTCAAGTTCTGGTATGGCCCTGGCTCTGGTTCTATTATCACACCTAGTGCCAAACAACGTGCTATTCATGGATTGTTTTTTCTGTTTTGGATATGAGCTTTCAAGTATTTGTCTTGCCAAATTGTTGTGAGATGATTGTCGACTTGCTGTTGTTGTTGTGCACTGGGGCTACTTCAGCGTCTTCTTTGGGGTTTCGGGGTCATCAACTCTTAACGACGGCAGCTAAAAAACGCCAAAAAGCCAAAAAAGTTGCATGCCAATGTTTCAGTTGTTGTTGTTGTTGTTGTAATGCCTTGTATGATATACAATCGGCACATAAAGATACAAAAGTCTGTATTTTGTATCTGTATCTGTATCTGTTTACGTATCTGCATCTGCATCTGATACATTTGTACGTGCATTCCGATTGTTCATGTAGTTTCCATTTTTTGTTTTTTTTTTGTTTGTCAATTTTCGGATTGCTGTTCTGGTTTTCGTTATGGTCTTTACCCTAGAAGGTATTACCTGTGTATCCAAAACTATGTTTAGCACATTGACAGCATCATTCTCACAGTCTTTAGGTAAACATTCTAAACATTTGTTCCATATACCTTAAACGATTCTACGTAGTTCGTATACCATTTTCCATATTGATGAATGAACATTGAATAGTTCTACATAAAGATCTTAAATCAATGCTAAAAGTCCATATAGATGGTTCTGCTCAAAAGTGTCTATATTTTGCCAAAAAATTCTTCCAATTTCCACCAAATTGTATTTCTAAATACTTAATGATCTGCTGAAGCGTTTCTATAAATTTCATCAAGATATGTTCGTAAATTACTGGTTGTGTTCCACCCTCTCGAGTCTTGAACATATCTTCTCTAACCAGTATTTGCAGGGTGACTGCTAGTCTGCTTGTCTTTAGTTTACCTTGGTTTGGCTTGGCTTACTGGTTTGGCTAATGTGTCGAATATATGTGGACTACTTTATATGGCTTCTACCTTTTCGATTAGATGCGTTTGGTCAAGTGAAATTCGCTGCATTTGCATAATCGGGCAGAGCAAGCCGAATCGAAGCGAAGCGGACCCCAAAACATGCCCAGACAGACCCGACCAGACCCAACCGGACCAGACGCACCGCGTCGCATAACCTCAATTTGAGGCACTTACGCAGTCTGCGCCCCTCCGCCACCTCCCGGCCCCTGTCCCCCCGCACAAGCTTGGCCAGGTAAATTGCATTGCGTGTAATTTGTTGTCCTCAATTGCGTAAAATTTACGCAGCATCGATTTTCACCTGCCACAGGGGCTGCAAACGACCAAAACACGCCCCGAAACTACCCAGCGCCACCCCTCGCCACCCCTGGCCACACCTGGCCACACCGCACCGCACTGCCCCCCACCCAGGGCCCCGCTTGGTTTCGGCTATCGCCGCCTCTGCCTGGTTCTACGAGGCGGCGGGTAATCGATGAGGTTTTCGCTCGGAGTGTGAAACTGCCGTTAAATGCTGGCGCGCCTCGAAAGATAGTTAATTACTCCCTGGTCGGAGCGATCGGCGATCAGCGATCCGCTGGAGTTTCATAAACAACAACAACAACGACAACAACAACAGAAGCTACTTTCACATGCCCAATCATTGAGCATTGACATCGATGTTTGGCGTCTTCTTTCTTTTTTTTGGTTTCAGCCAAATCAATTATGCGATCATTTTTAATGATTTTCAGTTAAATATTCATAATAATGATTACATATGCTTTCTGGGAGGGCATCTCCAAAGCGCGGCCAACGTCTTAATGCTGTCTTCCGTCTTCATAAACTATGGGTTCCGCTGGGCATATCTGTAGCTCAATATCTTTAATATCTAAAAACTTAGCAATAAAAAAACCTTTGGTATAGTACAGATAGTAGGTTACAGCTACCTTGTCTCCAACTAGAGATTAATAAAACTTGGCCTATTGATGGCTCTGATAAATACTATATATATTATAGCGTTCATCTATAGTCTGCCCCGCCTGGCAACCTAGCAACCTGGCCTAAGCCAATCGAAGCACACAAAACTATTCAAAAATGCTTTTCTATTGTGTTCCTCATTTTAAATTTCTAATTGATATTCATAATTGAATATAAAAATCTGCTATTTATATGTATTTTTTCGCATTCTCTGTGCTGAGGTATTCTTATGCTTTCCCCCATGTCTCGGTCCCGCATTCTGTGGATCCGAGTCGCAGCTCTTTCCCTATAGAGTACATAGAATGGGTCAACGTCTCTTTGAACGAGTCTCACGCAATTTGCGTTTAACAATTGCTGAATTAACATGCCCGCACACGCACTCCTCCTCCTCCTACATTCGTGAGCTGAAGACGCTGAAGACTCTACGGAGCACTCCGAGCACTCCGAGCAGTCGGCAGTCGGATCGCTCGGAACACTCGAGGCTCTCGAACTGCCGCTTCAGAAGTCTGCTTCAGCTTCAGATTGCTCCAATTCAGCAATAGAAACAACAATGAGAATAACAACAACAGCAATAACAACAATGACAACATTTAAATATCTGCACAACAACAACACGGCAGAACAGTTAGTTAATAGAACCGCTTTTATGATAATCATTTTAATAACCCAACTGAAAATGGGATATGGAAAGGTTTCGGCCAAACAAGTCCAGTCTCTTCTTGCTTCCAACACTTCGAGTTCCAATGGAGTGGAACCATGCCTAAGCACGAAATAGTTAAATTTCATGTATTTATTGACTGGGAACAGAACAAAATATCCGTTTACAGCTCCATAGAGAACCCTTTACCATAAGGTACTTTTGCAATTCTGCTGTCTTTGACAGGCTTTGCTATCAACAGATATCATTATAATATGTGCATTTCGCCCATTTCATAATATTGTCTACAAGAAATTCATTCCATCATTGAGCTCCACAAGCCCTTATTTTGAGTATTTCCTATTCTATTTATATTCAATAATTTACGATTTATATTATGAATTCCATTCGATTTCCATTGACTTAATATAAATTGCATTTAATTTCAATTATTTTGAAAATTGCCCAGATTCATCCATTGCACATGGTTATCAATGTTTTATTTCGAATTCTAGTTCTGTTCCGTTTCGTTCCAATTCGAATTACACATAGTTTTTGATCAGGAAACAGTTACAAGAACAACAACATCAACATTCCCATACTTTCTGTGCCCCTTCCCCCCAACCGCAAGTTGAAAATCTCCCGCCTCTTGCTACCCCTCTCCAAATTCCGGTCCATTTGCTCTGATTTGTTTCCAAAGAAATTTCTAACAAAATTGTTACGAAAAAAAAAGAAGAAAAAAATGCAACTACAATAAAATTCAGTATGCTTTTGTTGTTGATCTTTTATAATGCATCAGACCAAAGAAATCTGTTGGAACCGATACGCCCGGCAAATGCGCCTCGACTCACAAAGGCAACATTTTCGATACACTTCGGAATGGGTGGGATGAAATTTCCTATAGGAATGTAAAGAATTGCAATTGTAATGATTGCAATGAAATGAGATTTTGATTGGAAAAGGCAAGTGGGGGCAAGGGATTGGCATAGCTTTAACTAGTTTCAAGTTTGGGCCTTGAGAAGAGTATCTACGCCTCGTTGTGCACGTTAAGAACTTTTCCCTTTTTATTATCTTGGACATAAAGACAGAGACTGATCGTTGAAGGGGGTGTGGTTGGGCGGAGGTGGTAGAGAGGGTGTCGGTGTTGGAGTTGCATTGATTGCCTCCAGCGTCCAGTGTAAACAATAAACAGATATTTGAATATGCTCTGCATGTGCACAGATCTATATATAATTGCCAGTGGCGTAGGCGCAGGGGTACTTATCCAAAACCATGTAGTAATCAAATAATCAAATGCATTTGGCAAGCGGCTTCAGATCGAATAACCGAATTTCGATCGAACCCCCTTGAATAGAGACGTGACGCCTCTGCTTTGTTTACGTAGTGCGCACTGCGCACATAAAGCTCATGTGTCTGCCTTTATGCAGTTGCAGTTGCAGTTGCAGTTCGGGTCAGTGGTGGCTTCTGGCTAAAAACAACAAGCCAGAATACGGCCCATTTTCTAGCCAGAACTCTGCCCATGTCGATCGCCGAGCATTTCCAGTGCCTGGAGACGGCAGAGGCAGCAGCAGGAGAGTTCGAATCTCTGGCGGTTCATAAATTAGCTTTCGCAATTATTTTCATTTGGGGTTTGGTTTCAGCTTGAGTAAATTGTCGGCAAGCGGCAAGACGGCTCGTTGGTCTAGGGGTATGATTCTCGCTTCGGGTGCGAGAGGTCCCGGGTTCAACTCCCGGACGAGCCCAAGTTTCATTATTTTTTTTTAATTTTATACACGCTAAACGCGCTTTACTTAGGCGTATAATGCTGTTCGGTGGGCGTGGCCGTTGTCATAAATTTGCTAAAAGCTATAAATAATATAGTAAATATATAAAACGTCTGGATCAGTTTACTATAGCTTGAAACACTCATGCGCAGCATCAACTTATCGATGCTTCTTCTTCCTCCTCGTCATCGTCTTCTTCTATTTCTTCACCTATTCAATTATCATAATAATTTAGATTGGTATCGGACTGTCATTCAAGCCGCGGCTCGTTTAGCATTCATCTTTTTCATATTTCCTCCAGCGTTCTAACCATCTTAAGATCTATTGATGATGAGGGGGTTCCATCAACCATTTGTCATCTTTGGTGGGCGTGATGTGCGCCCCCAAAACAAAGTTGTGTTATATGGTGGGGGCAGCAGCAGAAACAAAAGCGCGTGAATAAACCGAAATTCAAGATTCCCAAGAGCAGAACTACAAACATTATCAACCTCCCCAACAAAAACAACAACAATCACATTATCATCATGATCATGATCATCATCATCATCATCATCATCATCATCGTGTTGAGCACCCCTCGGTGTATAATTATATAGTATGTTCAATGTGGATGATCATCTCGCCGATCTTTCTGAGTTTGCGTGTCTTTTTTGTGTTGGGGCGTTCAAATTTCAACAACATCTCAACTAAGACACCCAAATGGGCAGCTCCAACAACTCCAACAGCTCCAACAGCTCCAACTCGACATGGCTCTGGCCACGCAGGAGTATTTCAATTTTGCTTTGTTGCGTTTCATTCTCTTCCCTTTTGTTTACTCAAACTGAACTGAAGTGTGTTTGGATTGTTTTTATGCCCATAGAATGGGCCGATAGCCCAAGAACTTTATATGAAACCATAGGCTAATGAAATTCGGTATACTCGAAGACTGCTGAAGTCTTTTGTTCCCTCGAGGCGGGCAGATTGTGCTGAAGAAGGGTTCAAGGCTGAGAAGCAGGCGCGGCACATCGTATGGGCTCCGACCGGCTCCGATTGCAACTGCAAGAGTATAAAATCTTCGCCATGGCATCGTTGTTATTTCATACATGTTTTAAGAATGTTTAAATGGTTTTATTTTTGGCTTCATTTTAGGTTTCTTAATCGATTTTAAATTGAAGATTGATTGATTAAGATACCGAGCATGCCGTGTCGAGTCAACTCTATCTCCCTCCTCCTCTCCCTCTTGCCTCTCTTTCCTTAGCCACCGTGGCCCACTTGAGTTGCACTCCCACAAAATGCTCAAGTGGCTTTCGGAGCGCCTTCCGACGCGTTCCACGCCGGCTTCTTGAGCGTAAAATTTCTCACAAATCTCGAAGGCAACTGTGTAATTGAAATTGCAGCAAACTGAGTAAGCGATAAGCAATATAGACCCCTCCCCTGTTCTCCCTTTTCCCCCGTCACCCCACTCCACCGCTCACAAGTAGCCCCATATGATTTCAGCAATCTCATATGCGGCTGAATTATGGTATGAGTGCGCCTTTTCCCCCTTTTAATCACTGTGAATCTATTCGAAACGCTTGAGTTTAACCTTTCCTGACCGCTAGATGGCGCTTCTAACAAAGTCTTCGCATGCAACACACACACACTCAGTAAGTCTTCGAGCTTCGGCTTCGGGCCACATGCCACAGCATGCCAGCTCCAACTCTAACTCCAGCGCTGCCATTAAATCCCCCTGCCCGCCTCTCCCCCCACAGACGCTCTACAGTACACCTGCCCGCTGCTTGTATAATATCCGTTAAATGCCTTTTGGTTCATTTGGCTAGTCCGGCCAATTTTCCGCCAAACGAAAAACGCTGCACGCAACAAACACAACATGATTTTTCTTTTCCAATTCCCATTTCGATCTGCAGCCAACTTAAGATACCCAATTACGTGGCCGATTAACAAATATTTCGCCAATGCCGGCGAATCCGGCGAATGTTGGCACAGTGCTTGCGGAGCAGTGTATATTTTAAGAGACCTAAAACTATGGGTTTTTAAAGAATATTAACAAGGAAAATATATTTGATTTCTGATCCTTTTGAGCAGCCCATTCCAAAGAATTTCACAAATGACTGTTGAAAAAATATGATTAAAACAAGTACGGAAAGATTATCTTAACTCTAAAAATACGTCTAAAAGCGAACTTAAAAAAAAACATGGGAAATGTCTGATCTGCCTATTCCAGCTAATGTGCAGCCAAATGCCATTACAATAGCTGAAAGCCGAGGCAAATGGACGGACAGACGAACATGGTCCTATCGAGTTCTCCAAAAAGGAATTCGAGAAATCGCTTTGAAAGCTTTATGTTTTTCCAACTCCAACTCCAATCCGATCTCTTGCTACCACTTTAGGCTCGTGACCCTATAGAAAGGACCTCTCCCTAGCATAAAGGCAATTTTCCCATAGTTTTGTTTATATCATAGTTGACCTTAATAGCTTTGCCATCGAAATATTGAGATATCCCGAATAAGCCATGTTTGGGAATCCAATGAGAGCTCCATTCTTGCCTATAAAATTTCGACTGGGCTGCAGTATTCGGTAGAGAAACAAATAAGAATAATGGGTTTCCCATTAAAAAATGTTAATTTTTTTTTTGTATCAAAGTCTGGGCGAAGCTGCAGCACGTGGCTAAGAGAAACAAAAGCTACAAAAGAAAAGGTGTGTGCCTCCCTCTGTGTGTGTGTGTGTGTGTGTGTGTATGTGTGTATCTATCTGTCTATGTATCTATGTATGTACGTATGTACGTATGTATCTATAACACAGAGTTTAAGCCTTTTATTTATGCGCGGAATGCTTCAGCCCGACTCTGGCTGTTGCCAAAGAAGAAAAAAGAGTAAAGGAAACATAAAGCAAACCCCAAAAAACAAGAAAAGTTGTTAAAATGATTATGCGTAAAATTAACATAGACGCCCACAACATGAGATAAATGTATCTGAATCTGTATCTTTATAGCGATATCTAGTTATGTCTATCTGCATCTTTAGGCAGAGTTAAATTAAGTTTAGTGCGTGTTTGGCAACTGATTTATTGTGCTCGGCCATAATTATCTACCTTAAGGTGTTGCTAATGGCCAAGTTATGAGATCCGATGCGATATGATCCAGTCCAATCCAAACCGAGCTCTAATCGAGCCCCACAACTCTCAGCTTGGCAATTTAGCATAGTTTATTGAAATAGTGATGAGTTTATAAATTGTTGAGCTGACGAACTGAACTTGCGGTGGTCGTCCAATGCCCAGTTATGACAGCTGTTGCGGTCAAACTACATGCATACACACACACACACACATATATATATATGCCACAAGCCACCACACATAGTTTTCCATTTGATTTGGCGCCTAAGTTTTCCAGCTGGATAAGCCGCGGCTTCGATTGAAATAGGCTTGGTGGAAATTTAATATAAATCTAGGACTTTGTTAGAGTTCCCAACTTGTGTTGTTCAGCTCCTTTGCGGATAGCTTCCATTGGGCCAAATCAAATCCAGCCAATTCCCAACCCATAGACGCGCCTCTGCCCCCCAGCTCCAAGCCCACAGCTCTGGCTCTGGTCAGGCTGTTGACAGCTTGGGCGGCATTCATTGGGTTTGCCATCACAGAACCATAAATTATGCTGTCTGTCAGTCACAATCAGCCATTGTCTGCAACTTCTCGATTTCGCGGTCTCTCGCTGTCCCCCTTTCGCTTGCCCCAGCGCTGCCCTTTCAAAGACCCCCAGCCATGGCATGCTCCATTGTTGTGCTTTCGCGTTTAATTTCTCGCACAAAGACGCCCATTTTTCTGATTGTCGCTGTCGTTTGTAGTCCCCAGTACTCCTCACCCCCCGAGAATCTAGTCTTCCGCCTCTTCTGGGGTGTGCACAACCATAGACACAGCTTGCGATTGCTCGTGTACTCTAGGCCCTAGACTCTAGGGTATTGCTTGGTCGACTACTTGGCGGCCTCAGCTTTTGGCTTCTTCGGTTTGTTTTTGCAATTAGGCGGCGCAGCTGCTGCCGGACGCATGCGCAGCTAATCAATCAGACAGGCTTGAAATGGGCCTTGCAGTTGACCAGTTGACCAGTTGCCCAGTTGCTCAGTTAACCAAGGCGGGAATAGAGTCTCCACTTTTGCGTGTTAGAAGCGCCAAAAGGAGCAACAAATTGGTGCCTGTACTGTGCTCTGAGAGCTTTGCTCTGTGTTGGCTTTGGGCCCTTTTTAGGCTATTCCGAGCAGCTTATCGGCATAACAACAACTTATCATTTCATCAACAGAACAGTTGCTCTATTTGTTGAACTATGACCAGAACGCTGACGCTGCGTGGGCGCTGCCAAAAGTGGCTTCAATATACTTTGTGTGGGATGCGCCGTCAAAACCGCCTCCGGTCGCCGATGTCGGTGCATTAAATTGTCAAATTAAGTTGAGTTAGGGCCAGCACGTGGGCAACACAACCCATTCAATTCAATTTGAGTCAAAAAATGACTTAGAATATGCCAGCCCAGCTTAAGATGTTCTTAAGTACCACCGGATGAGTGACACTTTTTTGGTCAGGATTTCCAATAGAATTGTCAGTTTAGAATCATTGATATGGCTTAACTAAATATTGCCTGTGGTGCAATCCCTCCCTACATTCCGTCCTCGTAAAGGGTATAACTGACAACAAAGCGAGCTAGAAGAAAAGCTGGTCGATTGCTCTACATGCTGGAGCCCAGTTGGCTCCATCTGCAGGCCGGGCGAGCGCCGAGCTCGACACGTTCAAACGTTTCATTTCGATAAGCAAAATACGGGGTATTCAGAAAACTGCATCGATTTCAGGGTCGTCAACGTCGGAGATTTTGCTGCCGTTGGAGCTCCGTTGTTGGCAACCCGTTTGCCGTTGTTGTTGTTGTTGTTGTTGTTGCAACAACTGGCGCTGCGAAACGATGCCAACAGGTGCTCAACATTCTTGGCATAGTTTCGAGAGCAATTCCGAGGCAGCAATTGAGCTGCTCAACATGCGAACGCCAAGGCAGGAGCTTGGGCAGCAGGGAGTGTGTAGTGTGGAGTGAGGGCTGTGGAGTGGGGAGTTGTGGAGTTGTGGAGCCAAGTGGGGACTGTGACTGATTGAGCTATTGTAATTGTTAGTCACAGTCATGAGATGCGTGTTGACTTTTAAACAACATCAGGAAGCCTCCGCCGACTAAGGCAGAGCAAAGTCTGCAGCAGGAGTGGCGGTGGCAGGTGGCAGGCAGGCTGGTAGGCAGGCAGACAAAGAAAGTCGCCACTGCACTTCCTATTAGAGGGGCAGGAGCTATAGATTAAGGTCAAGTTCTTACACGATCTTTCTAATCTATAAATAGTTTGTGTTAATTGGAATGTCAGAGGTTTATTGAGTTGAGGAAACAAATAACTCTACTCTACTGGAGATCTTTCGACGCAGGCGGAGCACGAGCGGAAGATAGACGCCATTGCAGCGATGGTTACCACTTTTGTCTTTTCCACCCTCAGCTTTCTACCCTCAAATGGCATTTTTCACCCTGATTTTCAAACAAAGATATGGCAGGGCTGTAGCCTGTTGTTGTTGGGCGTCATGTGTATCCACCGATTCTGGAGAGTATTATAATTTTATTGTTTCTTTTCGACGTTCTGCTCTCGGTTGATTCATTAATGAAAGCATTTGCATGATAAGCGCATACTTTGCTCATATTTTGCTGCTCTTGTTTGATTTTTCGCCAGACTTTTTTCGCTTTTGTCACGTTTTCCAGCACTGTTTTTGCCACACAACAACAACAACAAGCTGGGCTAATGGAAATGCTGGCGCCAGCATCAACAAAATGTAAAATAAAACAAAACAAAGCAAAGACAACAACAACTTAATAACAACTGCCCAACAATTTGGTCAATCACTGGGCTTTTGCTTGGCAATGCACTTACCTATATACCCCGTAGTTGCCACAATTAGGTTATGCACATGCTAAAGCAGTCAACTTAACTTTGTTAGAGATTCTTAAAACGGCCTTGGGTTTCTGTTCAAAGTGCTTAGAAGTCCAAAGAGTTAAAAGTTGCCCCAGGGTAGCAGCTAGTGCGGCAAGCCCGTCATCTTGCTTGTGGTCAGCGACACAGAATGTTCATTAGTCTTATGTAATTGTCGCGAATTCGTTGCGTGACTTCTGCCCAGTTGATGACCGAGCAGCACGGCGTAGCTTGGTTGCCCGTCCCAATCTCTGGCGCAATCTCTGTCGCAACATGTGTGGCCTGCGAATGCAGCTAGTTGGCTTTATGTCTTCATCAAGAGCGCAAGAGGTAAGCAGGGTGAAGCAGCGGAGGGAGAGGAGGGAGAAGTGAAGATCTGTATGCTATAACTGAAATTCTGGCATTGTATAGTATGTTATGGTCGACACACTTCCACGTGACAAACCTGCATGCAACATGCGACATGAACACACTTGTAGCACTTAGAAAAGCAGCTGAAAAGCGGCTGAAACACAGCTGCATGTTTGCCAAAATACGTTTTCGTGAAAGGCCTAAAAGACATGACCGAATGTCGCATGTGGCACATGCGGCACATGTTCTGCGTAACGGAAACAAGACAGCTCCAGCTCTAGCTCCAGCCACAGGCATGAAATGAACCCAATTCTATGTTTTTTTGAGTTCTACGAGTGGAAACGTTTAACTTCTTGGCCATTTTCCAACTATTTTCTGGCCTTATCGGCTAATTTAAAAAGAATTGATTGATTTTCAATGGGCGTGAGGTTGATTTTCTCACGTTGATCGAAAAAGAAATCGGTTTTGTGTCCAGTCGACATTTGCATTGCGTGAGCCAGACCCGAGAGACCTCGGGATAGACCCCGAGGCACTTCCAGAGCCAACAAGAGGGAAAGAGCTGGTGAGATGGTCACCGAGACAGACTCTTAAATATATAGCTCGGACCTGCATGCGTAAATGTTGTAATTTATGAAGAATTTTAATCAGGTTGCCGAAATGAAGGCGCTTACATACCATATCATATCATGCGAGCCTATAAATTTATATTTTATATATACACATATACATATATAAGCCTACTGAGCAGCGGCGCAGTCCGGCAAGGGGCTTAATAAACCTCCCAAAATGAGCTGAGTCTGTGGCATGTCTTGACTCGGGCCAAATGCTAGATGAAAATTGAAAATTGACAGGCGAAGAGTCGCCGCAGTGTTGAATGTTGATTTGCTCAACGGCAACGTCTTGCTGCAAGCTCGAAAATTGCCACAAATTGTTGCATTTCACGCAACAGTCGCAACAACAATTTGACCGCAGCAATTGAAATGCCTCTGCAACAACATGTCTGCATGCCTGTCCCTGTCCCTGTCCCGTCCGCCTGTCTCCATAGCCCCTTCAGCCCCACCCTTGGCGGGCACACTCGCCTCGGCTCGCCTTTATCATATTTCGTGAGCCAACTGACAAAACTCGATTAATATGCAAAGCAAGTGGCGTCCACCGGCGACCCGAAGTCGCAGCAGGTGCGTCCAAAGAACCATTAAAAGAAGCAGCTTTGCAACGGCCATTGGCAGAGCCACCGGAATTATGTAAATTTTGCCTCTTAGCTTTCAGTTTTTAGACTTCAGTTTGGATTTTAAATTTCCAATTTTCGGGGGAACTATTCTTATGCGTTGGCAATTAACACTCCAATCCAATCCACAGCGATTGGACAATTAGCATAAGCATTAAGCTGACGACGGGGGCGCCTGCAGAGTCTAGCATAGACCCAGTCCCAGTTTTCGTGGAACTTGGAAAGATAAAACAATATGTAGTAGGACTGTGTGGGGAATAATTGAACAGTGTGTGAAAGATTTCATACTCAGACTTTTTTATGTTCGATTACATTCGAGAAGCCAAACCACGCGGCAGTTTTGGCGGGAGTTTCGGCAAGTTTGTCGTCTAAGTCTTTTGTTTGTGCAAATCAAATCAAAGGGAAATAAGATTAAGTCGTTGATAACAATCTATTGATCCATAAAATTACTAACTTAAGCAACAAAACTTTCTGACTTTCTACTCCTTCGTTTAAGATTTCTCTAAAAGGGTTCAGACTGTTTTAGGGTATTTAATTAGAGTAAAGCTTAGAAAATTGTCTAGCAAAAATTCTAGTCGTTCATACCCTTTCGGTTCCCCCACAGTGTCTTCCAAATTGCATAATATAGTAACATTTTTCAGCTTATGGCTTACACTTCTGTCCCAAATATTCAAAATCATTTTCTGCACGCTTTGTACATTCCGAACATTCTATGGGGACTTTCACTCGCAGCGTTTCGGTTGTGTTTTCATCTTTTAATTTGGGGTCAGAGCTGAAAAGATGAAGTCGGAGTCGAGATGAGATGAGATCAAAATTGAAGTTGTAGTTGTTAAGGGGAGACAGACTTGTGCTTAGAAATATTGTTGTGTCTCGTGTTTATTTTGGCTGCGGGAATTCTCATCGTCAGGCCAGAGGAAAGGGGAGACGGCAAATGGGAGTCGAAGGAGAAGACAGAGACAAAAGTCAAAGCTAATTGCCAGCGACACGGCAGACACGACAGACACGTCATGTGACCCTCAGAGCAACTATTGCTGGTATTTTCAGACAGTGGAACTTCTCTACAACGAACAGGTTGTGACCCCACCATGTTGGCAGTTCAGAGTTCAAGACCTATAAAAATCTATGCTACGCAGCTCCCTCTATAGTATACCTTAAGTCAAAGTTCATCTTAGCCAGATCTGACTGTGGTTTGTATCTTGTTTCGCCTTTTAAGCCATGCGTGCGGTGCGGGCGCTGGTCGCATCAGCTTGTCATATTTGATGTTGTTGTTGTTGTGATGAAGATCTAATGTTCAACATAATTCCCCCTTTCTACTTGCAGTCCGCTTAAGCTTATTGTAAGACTGGAAGACTGGAAGATTGACAGATTGTCAGATTGACAGTTCGCGGGATTTTTGAATGCCAGCCGTAGGCGTTGCCTCACACAGCCGCACAATGGCCACCCATGGTACGCCCATTACTAGCACCCTGTATCGCTCAGGCGCCGTGACTGCTGCCACGCCTCTACCCATGGCCGTACATTATGGTACGCCTCCAAAGCCATTTGCTGCCGGTTCTGTGCAGAATGGAGCTGAGCGCAATCGCCTCTTGGAGCTGCTGCGTGCACCCAATAAACTCACCTCGCCCACGCTGGAGCCCTCCTCAAAGGGCCTGCTAAATGGACCGGGCCAAAACAATTGTTTCCTCAACTGTGCCGTCCAGGTAAGTCTAAATTAGATCCTAATGTCGGGTGACTTTCTAAACTTAAAGACAAATGTTAAGTTTAAAGTTTAGCTAAACTGGGGACTCAGGTTCTTTTCATTCGCCTTAAAGGGTACCTTACCAACAATTTATTGAGCAAAATGGATATATTATATAAGATCTTGAAAAATCGTGCTCGCGTCTCAAAACCGAAAATTTATTATACACTTTTTGAAGCATCTTTGTAAGTGTTTCAGCTCTTGGCTTGATTGTCTTCGATGTTTTTAATTACGATCCAAAGACACCAAGCTGAGTGTGGTGTGGAGCTTTAAATAAGATTATTCATTCAATCTCTGCAAACACCATCATCATAATTGAGCACAATTCACAAATACTTGAAACAATAACAAGAAACAATTAACAATTCCTAAGGTCGAATACTGCATACCCTTGCCGGCAGACAATCCGGCAATGGGTGTCATGAGCCCTGCATAGTTCACTTGGAACAGTTTCAATTCGTTAACGTCATCGGAGTGCCCGTTGCAAGAGTATTTCAATTGGTCTGTGAAATTTCACAGAGTTGTCAGAGTTGTTGGTTTTTGGCATTTGCCTGTTTGATGGTGGCCTCAACTGTTGCTGGATTTGCTTGGGTTTGTTTGCTTTGCTCTGGCTGACTGGCTGGCTGGCTGGCTGGCTGAGGGGCAACCTTCAAATTTTTGGTATCGTGTTAATTTGTTGCTCAATTTGCGGGTCCAATCTGTGAGTCAACAATTGATGTGGGCGCCAGCCACTGAGCCACTGTGCCACCGAACCACCGAACCATCTAACCATCTAACCATCGAGCCACCGCACCGAATAAGGCAACCAGGCAAGGCCAAGGCAGCTGCTGCTTCACTGAGAAAATAGTTTGCACTTTTTGTCATAAATATCGGTTGCATGAGACTGGGTTCTGGGAAGGGGACCGCCAAAAGGGGGCCAAGCAGCGCCGCGTGTGCCATTTGCATGGGAAAGCGAAAGGAAGCGGCACGCGGGGGCGTCAAGCAACAGCTAAAAAGCGGAAAAAGTGCCACCCAGTTGCATAAATTTGTATATTTATGATTGTTTCAATTGTTCGGCGAGAGACACACAACCTCAGAGAATCTTTCACAAGAACGGCAAAAGTCAATTAATCCAACAATTAGTCGACGGCAACAAGAAATGGGACGTCTCCGAGCCGTAGCCCCAGGCCCAGGCCCAGTTCAGACTAGACGCGTCACTAGGGTGCACAACTATTGTTCCAACTTGGAAAATCTAAAACATGGCTGTGCTTCTGTGAGAGAATCGCAGACTTTTAAGTACAAGACTTATCGATTGGTTGGAGTGGTTCGGTCTTGGGATTGTGAAGTAGAGCTAGAGCAATCTGACGACCCGAATTATAGGAAAACTCGAACTGTAATATATTTACATAGAATCTTCACGAAGTGAGCAAAAGTGATGCCTTTTGAGTCTTTCAACTGATCTCTTATGTCTTATGACAGTGAGTACATCGAAATATTAAATTTTGGTGTGCCCATATCTCCTATTGCCTCTACACCATACTGGCAATATGCTGGTCGAAGGTCAGCCTACGATACAGCGGAATGGTCCAATATCTGACCATTTCTGAGTTCGTACAAATATGCGTTTCCTCGATGGCTTAGAAGCACATAGATCATCCCAAGTCTGGCTATTCGAACTATTATTGCTCGGCTTGTAGCATTCGGACCCTCGGGGAGCAATCAGATAGAGGGCTGCACTCCGACTGCTTTCCTGAGATATTGGGCTTCCAGCCTAATCAATGATGAATGTCTGCAGTAGGTAGTGGAGGTAGAACTAGCATACATAGGTATAGGTATAGCTAATCTCTTTGTATTTTTGGGCAGGGTTTTTGGTTGCGATATGCATTAATCAGTCGAGTCGGGCCAAATCACAGGCACGGGACCGGGGAGGGACAGGGGCAGAGATACAGACATATGACTCATGACGACAGCGTTAAGAATTGGTTCAGGGTTTCAGTAAATCACGATCCCATGCCCATTTCCAAAGCCAGACAAGTTTTATGCACTTCAATTGAATCAACTGAACTGAAATCAACTTGGGTGAGTGTTTTATTATTCTGTTATATTGTATACCCTGGACGTGTGTAGGCCACGCGAGGCGGGCTTAGCTTGGCAGCTGGCATTGCTCAGTTTGAGGCGGCAACTTGGCTACAGAGTATCTTTTAGTCGTGCGCAGAGCATCAGAGCAGGCTTATTTGTTGTCTTTATTGTATTATTGTTAACTGTAGCATGTTGGCCATTTAATTGGCGCCAAAGTAACGCGCATGCCTAGTAGCTGGTCGGGGGGCGGTGGCTTACCCGTGCCCCAAGCCCCAAACACCGAGTCTCCAGCCCCAGATCCCAAATCTCATGGACTTGCTTTGCATTGGGTGGATCGGGAGGTGCCGTGCCGAGCCGAGCTGAGCTGAGCTGAGCCGAGGTGCGGCCCAAAAGCCAACAAACTAATTGAACGTGTTTATAAAAGTTGAGGCTGTAATTGTTGTTATTGTTGTTGTTGCTGTTGTTGCTATTATCGTTACAGTTGTTGCAGCGGCGTCAGCATAATACGTTTTAACGGGGCAATTGACAAGCTCCAGATCACGCCCAGCCCCATTCGGGCAAAGATCCATGCCTCTGGCCTGTTTCGGGGCGCGTCAACCACAACAACAACAACAACAATAACAACAACAACAACAATCACAAGCCAACAATGGCAATCAAATGTGGCCAAATAGACGCAGTTTTTGTAGCCGACGCGTGTGCCAAGCCCAAAAAAACATAAAAAAATAAAAAAAACAAATGTGGCAACGTAACCAAGTCTTCCATGTTGTCCCGAACTCTGTGACAATTCGGGCTCAGCTTTGACAAGCTTTGATTGTTGTTTTTGCCACTAATTGTTTGTTGTTGGTGTTGTTGTTGTTGACACCAATGCGGTGGATGTCACAGCGAAAGTGTTGAACACTAACCACCGTTCCCCGGGTCCCCAAATCAGTTGCACTTGCAAGTGCAGAAATCTATTACCAAGCAGATCTTTTGGACTGGACTGAACCAATCGCACAGCACTCGATGATGATCTATGCTTCAATGATTCTATGATTCTATGATTCTATTGTTCTATGATTCTACGATTCTATGACTCTTTGATTCCCAGACTATGACTCAAAAACTCAAGTCAAGCCCGCTTGTTTCCTATTGCATAGAGGGTATTTACAGTATTTACAGTGTCTCGGAAGAGTTTTTTGGGCTGCCGCTTCCGTTGCAAGTGGCAAGTGGCAATTGGCAATTGTTGCGACTGGCGCGACTGTTGCAACGACTGACTAACTGACAAACGTTGAGAACACTTGCGATGATTTCACTTGATATGCTTTTAATGTGTTTTTTTTGGCTTTGGCCGCAGTCTCAGGCGACGCGGCCAGAAGGCAGCCAACTGCAACGGCCGCGACAGCCGAGGCCCTTGGCGACAAAGTACAATAACAACAACAACAACAACAACAACAACAACACCAACAGCAAGAGTACACTGTAAAAAATGAAGCATATGAAATTAGCTCAAATGTCTGACCAAACGAAACATTTCAAAGACACAAAAGTCCCTCGATAACAGTGACTTTTTCACATCAGTTTCAATATTTGCCTGCAGTGTAGCCAAAGACTTCTACACCTGAGCTCTTGTGGTGTAATAAAGTAGCAGCAGCAACAACAACAACAACGGGGCAAGAACAATTTTCTTTGGCTTCAATTTCAGTTGAAGACGGTCAACAATCAGTCCAAGACGCTCGCTGCTTGCGGATGATGTATGGCCGAGGGAGGCAGTAAATTGTGCGGAGGGACGGATCGGGGTCGGTAGTGGAGTGGAGTGTATTATGCTCATAGACTCGCCCATCATTTCACAGCTATGACTGTGTGTCTGTATCTGTATCTGTATCTTAGTATCTTTAGCTGTGCCTATTACTCGCCTGAGATTAGTTCACACGATAAGCCGGGCCAGACACTGCAGCACTTTATGCTTGGCTGCCACAGCCAAAATGTTAGCACAATTTGAGATATTTATACAATATGTATTGCGATCACAGGCAACGTTGTGCGACTGGCTCTGGTTTGGACCTAATTATGTTCTCATGCTGCGGGTGTTGCTCTGCGTCAACGCATTGCAGCTGGCATGTGCGTGCCCCAAACGAAAGCCAAAAGCTGCAGCCAAAAAAAAGCTAAAAAGGACTTTTGGCAGCAAGTCAACAAGTGCAAGCAGCTGCCAAAAAAAAGTAGAAGCAGCTTGACCACAAATGCAGATATCAGATATAGATGCAGATGAAGATAACGATACCGACATGTTAACAACCCATTGCAGTCAGCTTTGCATATGACACGCTGGCAATACTCTGTGCTGAGCTCAGTCTCAGACAAACGCAACTTTTCGTTTCATTGCCCTGCTTATCTAAGCAAATCTAATCAGCTCGGCTTCCAATTGACTCAATGAATGAATATTCCAGTTTTGCCCCAAAAGGGTATATGATGGATATATGCTGATGGCGTCACTCATATGGAGCATATCTCTGCATGCGATATTCTCTCCTAACACAATAATATAATACCTACTTCTTCTTCTTTTTTTTTTTGTGGAAAGAGCATGAAAAAAGGCGTCTGGAATTGTGCAGATAGTTTTTGGTTACGGCTGAGAGAGCTGCCTGGGAATAAGCTGCAATTGCTGCTTCTACGTCTTCACTCAATTTCTGTAGCTTATTCTGCTTCTTCTTCTTCTTCGTCTTCTTCTTCTCCTTGTGCTTCTCGTAAGGTTCCCAACGTGACAGGCAACTCCTGCGCAGTGCACAATTTGATCTTCCTGTCTTAAGGTTTCCAGCAAAGGGTTGCAGTTTTTTTGTTTTTCCCTGTGACTTTAGTCTGGTGGAGTCTGAAGTCTCCAGTCTCGAGTCTTGAGTCTTGGGTCTTGACAGGGCCATGCTTAATTTAACAAATGCATGTTTAAACGAGACAAACACACAGACATTAACTTAATATCTATGGAAATTTATGCATGGGCACTTAGCTTATGTTTTATTCCCTCACTTTTTGTGGCATGGCTGTAGTTGTTGTATTTCAATTGCTCGAGCTTAACAAGTTTATGAACAATCGCAGCACACACAGCACACACAGAGTCGCAGCTCATTATGATCAGTTTGTATAGTATGTTT
Source organism: Phorticella flavipennis (assembly GCA_037040045.1). Taxonomy (NCBI): domain Eukaryota; kingdom Metazoa; phylum Arthropoda; class Insecta; order Diptera; family Drosophilidae; genus Phorticella; species Phorticella flavipennis. The sequence continues at coordinate 90,384 of JBANCY010000057.1, forward strand.
GTCTGGCCAGCATGGTCAGTTTTCATGGCCAAAATGTCAGGATTGTCGGTTTTTGTTTTATTTTGTTGTAATTGCAGCACCCAACAACGGCAGCAGCAGCAACAACAAAAACAGCAACAATATTTGTAGCAACATCATGTTAGGCCATTCGAAAGTTGTCCACAAGTTGTTCAATGTTCAATGAACCTTTAAAACTGTTGCTGTTGCCCCCACCCGATGGCAACTAGGCAGCTGCTCGAGTTCGTGTCTTAAGTCTTTCGTTTTGTGCTTCTGCCCAGCTCTGCTCTGGGTCAAATTTTGTTAGTGGGGAAATGCGGTAGCCAAATGGAAAGTGTTGTTGTTGTTGTTGTAGAGCTCTGGGCCATTTCGTGGCATTTTCAATTAATGTTTTAATTAGTCGCCGCTTGTCGTCTGTCTGTGAAAGTTAGAAAAAAAGCTAAAAATGCCGCTAAGACAGCAAAACCCTCGACTTGCGTCTGCTTTAAATTGCATTTGAATCCGAATTGCTTTCTGCGTTTTTCGTTTGGCTTGGCTCGGTTGGCGCCCCATAAAATCCACTTTGTATGGTTTAATTTCGGAATAGCTGTTGCCGGGGGGATTTCTAAATTCGTATGGAATTTGCGGCTGAATAAATGCATAGAGATTGGCTAGAAAGTAGCAAAAATGTGGCTTCCTTTCGTCAGAAGTGAGCGGCATATCTGGCCCGGAAGGAGCACTAGCTGTTCTCTGGGCATACAGTATATGTATATGGTCACACTTTCATCATTTGGTCAATCTCAAATATCGTTAAAGACGGCGCCTGAAAAACAGTTGCAACTGTTGTTTGATGATCGCCATGATTTGCCATGATTGTTGTTACTATTATTACTATAAAATAAAATTATTATTATTATTATTATTATTATTATTATCGTGGCGCATTATGTGCGGCAGCAGAAATCGTAAAGTGATCAATTTGTAGTGAGTGTCGGTGCAGGAAATGAACATTCTTGGGTCAACAATTACAAAAAACTACGAAAACAGAAAAAACTGAAGAAACACAAAAAAAGAGCGATAAAAGCCAAGCCCGCAGAAGAAAGAGAATTTCGAATGCCGCCGCTTTCACCGTGCCCGGTGTGCTCGGTGTGCTCGACTTTTGATAGTTATTCGGTTATTTGAGTCATCTTGCCACTGACCAGCTGGGGAAATGCATGTAATGTAAATGGAAATTGAAAATGGTAAGTGGAAATGTAAATGGAAATGGAAATTGCCGTGTAAACAGTCGGCTAATCGAAAATTGAACACAGCAACTGACAATTGAGACATCAACCGAAGCACACGCTCCGCACGGAAGTTTGAAAAGCGTTTCGAATTCTAATTTCTGTTACGATTCTGTAACGATTCCGAAGTGCGGAGGTTTCCTATTAGCATAGAACTCGGAAACACGTTAACTCGGATTTGGAAGTGGGCAGTCAAAAGTGAGACATGAAATCGAACAAATGTAATGGTAAAGTGGTAATGTAAAGTGGAGGAAACACTTCCAAGAAGTTGATTCAATAGATCCACATGATGAAAAGTTTGATTTTTCTTTTAGCGAGCAGCCACAAAAAGGTGTTGGTTTTCTTAAGGAAAATTATATTTATATCTCATTATTATTCCGCACCTGTGACTTGTTATCAGGTGTATTAGAAGGATACTGCCGACATACTGGTGTAATAATATAAATTTTCAACTTTTCCTTGAAAGATGCAAATTTTGTTGTTAATCGTAATAAATTGTTATATGTTTCGACCTTCCCTATGTCTATATTTAAAGCCTATTACTAAAAACTGTTGAATTATGTTGATGCCTGCGATTGTTGCTGTTGCATTTTGATCCACTGCGTTGCTGCTTGTGCGGTCCACCCACGAAAGCAGCAGTCATGGCAGAAGGGCTTAGACCACCCTGTTGGATACACGCAATGCGTTAAGATGCTTAACCATAAAACTGAGAGAAATGAAAAATTTTGTATGGGCATTTGAGTCTGGGGCTGGGTCTGGGTCTGGATCTGGGTTTTGGGCAACGCACCTTTTTATGCTGGCTTCGGGAACAATTAAATGATTAATGAGATTTGCTTTAGCCGTTCCATTGGTGCGTTTTGTTGTCTGCATCGGATGTGGCAATTCTTCAATCTTCCAATCAGTCAATCATTCAATCGTTCAATCGCTCATTTCAATTAGCCAATTACGCATGCCAACTGCAGCCTGAACTAAAGGCTGACATTTTGTAATTACAGATGCCGATGCCATAATTTGCAGTTGTTGTGGTTGTTGCTGTTGTTGCAGCAACTGTTGTCCGACTGCATTGGGGGTTGGGGGCTGGGAGCTGGGCGAGGGGCGAGGGGCGCAGCCAATTTGCCAAGTGGAGCACGGAAGTTGCACAAGCAGCAGCACGCACTGAAATTGACGTCGACGCTTTAAGAACCGATATCAATGAAAATTGTTAGCATAGAGCGGAGAACGGAAGTGTTGCCCACTCTAGACTCTGGGGGACTAGGTGGGCACTCTGGTGCTGGGTGGCTTCTGAGCACTGGCAATAAATCGGATATGTGCGGGCCCCTGCCCCACTGCGGCACCTTGCGGCACTATCGCCGCATTTACTTCCGTTTTAGACAATTGGCTGTGGTTGAAGGCGACGCGAAAGTCTGTGTCAGCCACTCGGCTACTGATTGGAGTTGGTGCAAGATGTTGAAGATGGACCACAAGAACCACACAGCTCGGCATAATCTTCCTGCGTTCAACGCGCCAAAGGGAAATGCGTTTTTCCTGTTGCCGACTGTGGATTATCGTTGAATTCCCTTTTCTCACCTGACCACAACTGAAAGTGTTCAAATGGCCCTCTTCCCATTGCTCATTGGGAATTGGAAATTCTCTGCCCTCGGGGCGCTGCTCATGTGAGGTCTCCTCTAATTGTGGCCTAATGAAGGTTTTTATTGAATTTTTTTTTCAAAAAAGGCGTCAGCTTTTGACCCAAAACCTTTTCAAATTCATTTAAAGTTTGCAGTTTTATTGGGTTCTGATCAGTTCCCGTCATTAATCGCCCCCAGTTTCCCAAAGATGCAGGTCAGAAATGACTTCCCCTTTTTTTTCTTATGCTTAATTAATTAATTAATTTTTCTTTTGCCCGTCAAATTGATAAAACAGAAACATTAATCGTCATGACCCGTTGCCAAAAGCTGTCAAACAGGCAAAAAAACAGAACTCAAAAAATATAAAAGCTAACAAAAAATTTCCATAAATTACGACGGATTCGATTATTTATTACCAATCGCAATCGAAAGTCATTCCAAGTGTTGTTTCCGAAGGAGAACTGGCACGCGCCAGACAACCTCATGTGGTTCAGAAGGTTCTCAAAGATTTTATTGGAGTCTCGAAAAGCTCAGCGACGAGGCAATGATACAATAAGTTGGCTTGGGATCAGCATTTGGGTGTTGCATGTGCCAGTCCCAACGCCATGCTATCAGGAATATATTTTAGTCCTTCTTGCAGGATATTTCCAGGGTTTACATGACTTCTCACCTGCCGCGGTGTTTGCTGCCAATGATTTGTTATAATGATTCCGATTCGGATTCTGATTCCGTATTTCGTTTTTTTTTTTTTCTAATTCTGTTTTGTGTCGCGGCATCTGCATCTGCATCTGCATTTGCTTCTGGATCTGTCGTGTAACGCGATCGCAAGCCAATGACACCAGCGCGATCAGCAACAACATCAAGCAATTTGCTTGAGAACACTTTTCTCTCTCTCTCTCTCTCTCTCTCTCTCTCATATATCTATATATATATATATATATATATATATATATATAT